>KB666732.1:1585024-1629105 GCA_000349065.1 Anopheles quadriannulatus | reverse complement strand
AAACCCGTGTTTTCGAGCAGGTACTCGAATCTAATTCTAGCTTTTAGGCTATAATTTTCTAGACTGAAAATCGCAGGCTAGTTTTTTGTGTGGTTTTGTATGGATTGTTTACATGATTTCAGCCTCCAACTGTCAAACTCCATACAAAAAACTAACAAGAATCGTGAAGGCCCCCATTAGTCGAATAGTGAAGATGTCGCGTAAGTTTACTTTAACATAAAAGAGCCAAAGTTTTATTAATTCTGAATATGTCTCCAATTCATAACCTTAGAGGGTTCCGCTTGAACTTTGAGGAACACTATCCAAAATTAAACACAGGAATCTCCAATGTAGAATAACTTATTTTGTTTAGTCTTTTGGTTTTCTTATGTCGTGAGTTTTCAGAAGATCTGAAGAACTCAGATGCTGATAATTCTTTAGGTCAGATGACTAAAAACGTAGAAAATATTATGCTATCGATAACATCATGATTAGCCGGTGCATAGCAATAAATTCTGAATAGGTTATAATGTTTGTTAATTCTAACCCAAACCCAAGTTTAGGACCTTATCAACAAGCTTCGTCCTCATGTTTTCAATTTTGAAAACCTAAACCGATTTGAAAAAATTGCTCCATCTTTCCTTCGAAAACGTCAAGTCCTATTCAAACGATAGCAGCAAAACCGCAAAAGACATAATGGATCAGATTCTTGTCGGTGTGTTGCCGTTGTTGAATCGTTGATTAAAGACGAGCGATCGTAACTGTCGCTTATAATCCATCAGCAACCAGCAGCAGCAGCAAAATGAACCCAGCACGTAAGAGCAATTCTTGCCCCATTACCCCCATCAATTATTACTATTGCGCATCTTGCACAGTGGCACCCCCGCGCGCGCGTGAACGTGAAGCAAAATTCCGACCGCCCGCCAATGAATGGTTCGTGCGATGGTTGGCGAAACATATATATAGACCTCAGCTGTGTTACATCGATCGTTTCCCGAGGGAGAAAGGATCGCCTTTCGCGCCCAAGGAACACCCACCAGTGGTTACTCTACTACTCCCGGGGCCCTGGGCGCAGAGTGTCAATGTACTACACACAACATTTGCGCCCAGACGAAAACTGACACAGACACACACATGAAAGAACCCCGCGCGAGAGAACTCGATCTTCCTTCACGCGCGCTAGTCGATTTGCAAATTCGTTACAAGCGGATCTGTTTTCACATTTGTTTTTTCGCTTGTTCTATACTACCTCCACACAAATGCTCCTTCACACACCTACACACACAAAGGGTGGCCTACGGTCGGCCCGGTTAATATACTACTAGGTCACCTTTAGCGTGAGATACGATCTACTGAAGTCGCCACCGGCACCGCCACTCGATGGGTGTCGATCACCACCACCACGCCGCCATGCTCCGGAGGTCTTTGCGCCGCCTCCACGGGCCTCCCATTTTCTCGCGTGTGTTTTGCTCGCGTACCACACTGCAACGTGATACGCCCGGACGATCTCTCGCCGGACCGTTCGCGCACTAGCAGGCGCGCGTACTTTGCCTTTGCGCGCTTGTGCGTCGTGGTGGTCTCATCAGAACATCCGCGGAGCGCCCCGTGATGCGAACGTGCGAAAATAGATCGCACAAAGCCACGAACAAAACAAAAACAAACCGCAAAACATTCGCCCCCAAAACTGTAGCAAAAAAAAGAAAAAGAAAAACAGTCCAACCGGCCCCCATTCCGTTTGTTTTCGCGATCGTTCTACGCGATCTTGTTCGCGTGATCGATTTATGAAGGATGTTTTTGTGTGTGTGTTTTTAATGACGTTCTACGTTCGCATTCGCAGCAATGCTGGAATAATGCTCAGTTCAGCTATAAATCAAACCGGGATGATTAACTGGTTTTGTTTTGTTTTCTAGCGCATCACGAACAAAGACGCAAATGTTCGCAAACACACAAAAAAACGTCCTTTTTAGCAACCCTTATCAAGTGCAACTCAGAAGAAGCAGACTATCAACAGCTCGATAGAATTCACACCAAAAGGTGCGATAAAAAACAACCACTTGCCAATCAACAATCACCTGCATGTCTAGGTATAGATGCGACCATTCTGGCCCTGGTGACGGCAGAGCAAAGCTTGCAAACTAAAAGACCCCCTCGCATACGTGAGAGCGAGAACCCGGGGGTAAGATAACCAGGACGGAGGCTTAAATCAACCGCAATATGACAAACGCCACCCCCGCAAGGTGAATGAAGGTAGATAACACACCACAAAAATATTGAAACAACCCGAGGGCAACGTGAATCATCACTGTTCGTCTGTTCAGTGCCGTCGTCTTCGTTATTGGAAGAGGGCTTTAGGTGAGTAACTGGGTAAATGTTCGCATTGCGCAGGTTGTATGATACAAGATAAATGTAATACTGATTGCAGTTGAATCACACTGGACACTTACATTAAATGGCAGGCGTACGTACGGGCAATGATCGACCCACTCCGCCTTGTATATGAATATCCTTGAACTCCTTCACGACTTTTTTTGACGATTGCACAAAGAATTGGGGTACAATAATTGCTTTCGGCGCACTTTTAACAGTACACTCAGAATCTCTGCTTAGGTTCACAGTATCAGTTCACCAAAACACTGCGTATGGACGCTCATGTAACGCTCTCCTTGAAGAACGCTTCCTGTGCGCTGACGGTTCGGCGACGAATGGTTGCGTCCTGTTCGCGGTGGCGCGCGGAAAGCAGGACAACCACAACAACGCTCTGCACCACTGCTGCCGGGTGCAAACAGTAGTACGATCGGATGCTGACGATGGTCAAGATGTCGTCGGGACAGTGCCCCTTACTGTCAATCATGTAAAGGAAGAGGAACCTCCGTATGCTTTTTCCCCTTGTTCCCTCACTCTATTGGGAATGTTTTTTTTTTCTTCTTCTGGTCCTTCACTTTTGTTGGCAAATGTTTATCTCCGACGGGTGAGTTATTCTTCTCAGTGCGGTTCACTTTTTATTCTGCCTATATCTCGCAGATGACGCACGATGAGAAATTATGGAAATGATGGGTAGGAAGAAGGTCGACAAAACCACCTTAGTTTGCACCGGTCGATCACACGCTAGCAACGCACAACAATAATCACTTCACTTCAGTTTAATCCCCATACAAGCACATTGAATCGTTTATTCTTCATTTTAATCAACACTTTTCAAAAACAGGGGGAAGTACTATGATGTGTCAGGAGGCAAGTAACTTGCCAACAAGAAAAATATCACAACACAAGTTTAGAATTTCGACGGCAAGAGGTTTGGGAATTCCCTATTCGCTCACTGTCAGGCTGACTTTAGCCGTCTACGCCCGATGCCTACCAAAATGTCGTACAAGTTCACGAAAAACTAGTCCCCCCAACGTGTATGAGGATCGTTCTATACGGAACAGAGAGATCACAAGATCCGTTAGATTCGCCAAGGCACAATCACTGTTTGGTGCCACTGGTAACAAGATGCTTATCAGCGATCCAATTTCCTGCCGTACGATCTCAGCTGTGAACAAGTACTACGCGGGCAAGCACGGGACGTGAGCTAAGACACTGCGCGCTCTATGCCCTGCCTACTATCAAACGCTGATCTTGCGGCTAAAGCGAACCCCCCTCCCTCCTCCCTCGTTGGTGTGCTTGTGTGTTAGAACCTGTTCGTGGTCGTTTGAGTGGCGCGCGTGGGAGATTTCAAGCTTGATGGCTGTGACTATGACCACACACACACATGCACTCACTGTTCACACAGTTCGCGCACCAACTACTATGCGAGCGCTGTGGCAGTAGAAACCTCTCACACATACTCACTCACCCGTGTTGCACGTTACTTTCCGGGTTAAAATTAAGCGAACATTATTCGCAGCGCCATCCGTGCGCACTACGGCGGACGGGAAACCCAAACAACTACAGACAGTTCTGGGCGTAGTACGACGATAGATCCGGTTGTGATCGCGAGTGTGTAGTAGAACGCGGAAAGGGACTGTGGTTCTGTGTATGCGAGCGTGGCAGCTGTAGTAGTGAGTTCAATGTTTGCGTGCGTAACCGACGGTCGGCTCGTATACCGTAGAGTACGTCGTGTGCAACAGAACGGAACTAAGGTTCGATCGAATACGGTTAGTCGCGCTGGCGCTTGCAAAGCGAGTGGACGTGCGTGTTGATTGTCCAATGGCAAGACGGTGAATCTGAAGTAGGTCGTATGTCTAACTTTGTTTCTTGGATCTGACAGAATGAAGATCTTCATATCTTATTTAGATACGAATATCATAAGAATATAAATTTCAAGAATACGAGACTGTGTATCTTAGAACCTAAATTTCCAAAAATGTATATATCTTTACGTTCTGATCTCAAGATGTTCCGATACAAGAATGATACTAATATATTCCTGAGGTAGCCAATTCTGACACTCAAATAAAAGTAATCCCTCTAAACACCTTGAAGATCTTTCAGAATTGTTGTTTTGCTTACTATCGCTTTGCAAAAGCTATACAACCACAATCAGCTAACATGCAATATAAATTACCCGGTCACGCTCCACCTCCGTTAAATTCAGTAAAGAATCCGGATGTACCTTTCCGCTCCAATCACTTCCACGTTATTCGTCCGTGCAACGTACCAACAATCACATACCCACCCAGCCAACAGATAGTACTGGAATGTATGAAGTGGCCATAGCACCACTGTAGCAATCTTATCAGCAAACAGCGACAAGAAGATACTTTTTTCTCTGAACCGACGAACTCCAACGAAAGAATTTTTCCATTGCATAGCATTGCAGATAGTGGATGTGCATTGAAACTTGAAAAAAAAAGAACTGGAAGTTGTCCCAGCGCATCTTAAGCACGCCACAGTACGCGTTTGCTTTATCAAACAAAACATCTGCCCAACGGTTGATGCCGTTCGAACGATCGAACGTACGACATAGAGGAGTTCGAGAAACTTCCGCCCTTACACGAAGTCGTAAAGTGAAGATCACATGTCAGAAAGCATGGAGGGAGGAGCAGATCTGGCGTCTATCTCCAACGACAATTCCCGAAACGATTGCCATATGGTGGTGTGCCTAGCGACGCCTTTGGTTCATCTTCTCGATCTCAGCAGCTTTAATTTCCCCCACTCGTCAATCATCACGATGGCAAAAGTCGCACCCAAGCCAAAACACCCAAACAACAGAAAACCGAATGCCGCTAATGACGTGACGAATACTACTGTGAGTACTGTGAACGGTGATTCGTGTTGTGTGTTTTGTACGATGGTGCTTCGCAGCAGCCAGCATTCTTTGGCGCTCTGGACCTCAGATTGTTGTAAGCCAAATGGTTTTGGTTTTGTTTTGTTTGCACTTCTGAGCGACTGTTGAAGCTTTGCCAAGAGATCTTACAAGAAAGAATGCGTTGCAGCTTTTGCGTGATATACAGGATTTATTTACAGGGTGAATTTGTGAGTCATTTGGAATTTAGATGAGCAAAACCGCAAGGGTTAATTCCACTCCAAAAGTTGTAAAAAATGTTAATTGAAGCATGAAACTACATGCTTTCTGAAGATCATTTCAACTTTCCAGAGCAACACTACTAATGCATCCTCTAATGCACGGTTGACAGGTTGTTGCGCTTGTCACCACGATTCTAGCCATTTGCCAACCGCCGTACTGCGCTGTGATGTATTCAGAACGTCAACCGCTGATTGATTTGAGGATGTGTCGGTCAGTCTGTTCTAGCTGCGACATCAGACATCAGAAATGATGCAATTCAAAGCGAGCATTTGTCTATTTTTGGAGGCACAGTAAAGGTCCTAATGGAATTCCATTTCATCAAATGATATAATACAGAACCTAACCTAATAAAAATGTTACTTCATGTGACAAACTGTCTATCTATTTCTCCTTTACTTATCTTTATACAAACGGACGTGCAGTTTGTCACACAACAAAGCACGCAAAACTACAATCTTGCATGTTCCGCTAGGAAAACCCATTCGATCATAAACCTACCCTACATTTGTACCGCAAGTCAGCGCAGAGGCAGCAATAAAAACACTACCGCCTCGATCACATGATCTCCGCTCCTCGGGGAAGGGGAGAGATGGCACATGCTTTTTATGTTAGTAAACAAATAAACCCTCCGTCGTAGCAGCCGTACAGATTGTTGCGCTACTTTTCCTGGCGGTGCTGTTGGCGGTAAGAAATGTTCAAATTGTATGTGTTTTTTTTCTCGTTTGTATTCTAAAAGCATGCAATATTTTCGCTTGTGAGACACAAACCCCCGGGGGCGCAACAACCGGACCGGCCTTGAAATGGGTACGAAATTGGTTTAAAATTAACCACGAACAGGGGAGGAAATGGTTTCTCTCAGAATCGGAGGGTAGCAAAATAATAGTGTAAACAAACCACATTTTCTGCAACCGAATGTACATTTTCTCATTGCAGTGGGTTGGTTGTTCATGGTAAATGATTTTACAACTAAACTGAACACTGTTTAGCTGGCGCATGCCACCTAGTTTCATTTGGGATTGAGTATAAAGTAGGAAAATAAGGCAAACGTGGTTCATAACCACTAGTAGCGATCGGGTTACAACCCTGAAAACTAACCCGCAGACATGTCAGTCAAAACATTTGCAACGAGACACTGACTGGGGGCACGTTGTCTCTTACTATAAAACAAAACAGAAAAGCGACCCGTTATGAAGGACTTTGAACCTGCAAACAGTTCGTATTTAGTTGTTCATTGTCGCAGTATTTTATAACTAAGCTACTTTGGAACACTTCAAACTTGCCTATGAATAAGTTGCCAAGACGACTGCGATACGTTTAATAACATAAACAGCACATGGAAGGTATGATGTTCAATATCACTAACAAGTTAATATCGTTAAGCCTTCATCTATTGTCCAACCCAATCCACTCTATCTCTTAGAACGCCTGGCGGGCGCATGTCATCCTAATCTAAGCTACCTGTCGCGTTGTGAAAGCAATAACTCACTCGAATCCCGGTTCGCCCGCAGTCGATATACACTTGACTTTGACGCTGCAAAACTGCCGACACATGGCACAAACCTCCACCCACCCCCTAGCCCAGCTCGCGCCCAAGGCGAGAGACGTAATAATCGCAACGGCGTGCAAAAGCAACGTGCTACCCTTACTTCGCACCTACTTCGCCCCATTTTGCCCCTTTCTACTTGTCTTTCTACACCACAAAAACCCATGTCCATGCCCTTGCCGGTGCAATGGAAAAGGTCGCGGACACGAGCATCTATCCAGAGTGTGTTGCGTGGTTCTCGTTTGGCGATCGCACAACAAAAAAAAGGTGAACAAAAAAGCCAAACGTCAGGAGAATAAACGTGATTATTACACACAAACCGGATATGCATACATACACGCACACCCGCGCGTGGAATAAACGGAAACATTAGAGAATCAGCTCCGTCATGTGGTTTGCCTCGTTACTCTTCCACGTTCCGGCACCGTTAAGTGATCGATTGCGGTTAGGCCGTGCTCTAATGTGTCGCAACACGAAGCGAAGGAGATAAAAAGGATGTTACGTTGGCTGTTCCTCTTCAATAGAATAGCAAATAGAACTGAAGCTGAACACAAAGATACCATAGTATTATTAATATTATTATTATTATTACAGGATTTTCCAGTTGTACTCATAGCTGTGGGACACTTTATTGACTTAATACGGAACTTGATTTAATACGGAAAATGAACTTAATGTAATAGCAATTGGATTTTATAGCTCCCTTATTGGACAAATCCTATGGGAATTTCAAAGGAACCTGTCCAAAAAGGGTCCCTTAGAGTCCAATTTCCATCATATGAAGATCACTTCTAATAAGAAAGAGTTAAGGAAGCAACCAACAACAATGAGAACTCCTAGAAAACCCTGTATGTAGTAATACAGAGTTTCCCATGATTTATTGGTCAGTTCCCATGATTTTGTGGTGCGTTCCCACAATTTTTTGATCGTATCCCATAGATTTTAGGTTCGTTCCTATATTTTTTTGGTATTTTGCGATTGGATATCAATACAATTGAACCATAAAATTCTGGGAAAGGGCCAAAAAATCGTGGGAACGCACCAAAAAATTATGGGAACCAACCAAAAATTGATGGGAACCAACCAACAAATCGTGGGAAACCCTGTATGGACTCTTTAATACGTAAAATGAACTTAATGTAATAGGAATTGGACCTTATTGGACAAATCCCATAGGAATTTCCAAAAAGCCTGTCCAAAAAGGGTCCCTTAGAGTCCAATTACCAAAATATTAAATTCACTTCCAATAAGGAAGAGTCAAGGAAGTGTCCAACAACTCCTGAAAAACCCTGTATTATTATTTGGAAAATGTAATATTGTTAGAACATGATTAAAGGACACTATCAATTAGTCAAACAGTGATACTTTTATGACTTGTTTGTGATTTGGCAGAGGATTGACATTCGAAAATCCATAAACGGATTATATCGTAAATTATTCATTCAACATGCCAAAAGGAAATCACCAAAAGGACACTGTAACAACATGACAATTCTAGTTATAGGTGTACTAGGCATACTTGGAAAGCCTAACAAAAAAAACCCAACTTTACTCGTTTAAAAAACGTTAAACGTATCAGAAGAAGCAAAATCTACATCCTTCATATAGTCATGAGAGGTTTTATTGCTAATATGGAAGAATGCACAAGTATGTATTGAATTTGTAAAGAGATTCAAACATTATCTTCAAAGTTCGTAACAACTTTTGATAGGTATAATCGTTATCAACACATTCCACACACTTACTTGGAAGAATGTACTACTATGAGATGGATTTAGATTTCCGTTCATATTGCACTAATAAAAAAATCAATTACTTATAAAGAGAGGTTTAGCTTAGAGCCTTCTTGAGGCCGAGGCTAACCGCTGCTGCTCAGTCAGCTAATACGAAAATCCGATTCACTGATTCTACTCCTAAATCCCACATTCCATTTTTGTAACATTCTAAAATATTCCTTCCCAGCACATGATCGGGACTATTCTCTCCCTCTCGCTCTCTGATACCTAATCAACACCGAAGCATCCATCTCAGTATCAATGATTCATCAGCGAAAGCCATTAGCAGCCCTTTGGTCGGTAGTGCAGACACGAATTAAAACCTAACTGCGCCATCGTGCCGCGCTTTTTGCAAAGGTGCAATTGACATTGAGAGCGTCATTTTCACACCATCACCACCCCGCGTCCATGCTCACTGTCAATCGATACGAGGAAACGACCGGAAAGGGCGAAAAAATAGAACACACAACGACACGGGGTTTAACCTTTCGCTCCCTGGCAGGACTTAACGACGCGACCCGCCCTTAAAATAAATCACCAATCCTTCCTTCTTCGTGGGAGCAGGGGCTCGTGCGGCTCGTGCAACGGGATGAGGCTTCTTACCCTTGTGGTCACACACAAACACACCACAGGCACAGGGTCTCATATAGGGACGGCCGTGGCTTGCGGAGCCACGGGACACACACGCGCGGCCAAGATTAGCAGATCCGCGCGCGCGCGCGCGCCATTACCACCTGGAGGTCGGGGTGCATCGGACCGGTGCAGATATTGGCGTGTGCTGCCAGTATATATAGATCGTCAATCATAAGACGAAATAAACGAGCACACACACACACACATACTGGGGCGATAATTTAAGCATTCGTGTTTGAGCACGAGAGTTGTAAAGCTGTTTGGCGTTTCAAAAAAATTAAAAGAAAAACCGCCCTACACAAAACCGATCGATCTTCATTAGTCCCAATTTCGATCCTCTTTTGGTGGGATTTTCTTTTTTTTTTTTTTTTTTTGCATGACATGTAGCATCGAACCTTCTATGATTGACAGGTTTTATGGCTTGGGGTGAGAAAGAAAAAACCAACGCTGCAACGCAAAACAATATTCATCTTCTGCGAAAGCATCAATATTTAATTTTACACCGCAAAGAATAATTGTTTCAGATGAAACAAAAAAGCAAACATTTCCCACAGCACAAACTCTACCGCTGGATGCAGGAGGAGCGCCTCGCACTTATAATGACAACCGAATGCGAATGCGGGGAGTGCCAGTGGGGAAGGTGGAAGTTGTTTTTGTTTGCATACGAGTTTAGAGAACAGCGCACATACATCTCGCGTCCCATTTCCGGTCGCGACACCAATTTGCACTCGCGGATGGCAAAGAAAATACATTACACAACCCCTGGCCCGGGGACCGGACCGCTTGTCAATATTTTCCCAGATAGAAACGACCGAGCGGTAAGCCCGACAGTAGGTAACAAAAGGTCGGCAAATAAATAGAAAACGTAATAGACAACAACGTCCTCCCACTCTCCCACTGGGACGCTAATTTGCCGACACTTGGGGAAGGTTTTGCGCAACGGTCCACGGCGGGCTTTGGCGTTTGCAAAATAGACTTCATTTCGATTCATACCGTTTATCTCTCATTTGCACGGGAAAGTGGTGTATCGGCTGTTGGCCTAGTTTCGCTGACGGAAGTAAGCATCTCTGTGCCGGTGTATGAAAAATCTAAAAATTCATTCATCTCTATCTCAAAGCTGGCTCGCATTTGCCGTGAAGATAATTGCCACCCACTTTGTTGCTGTTGTTTAACGCACCACACACACACACAAAGTAAAACAGGACGCGATTGTCTAAATTTATCATTCGCTTTGCGAGTTGCGAATCGAGTTTTCTCGTCCAAGGCCACACACACACACACTCACATACACCACCGTAACAGGACGCGCAGCACCGTGCCGCCAAGGACAGCAGTGTGGATAAAGGCCAACTTGAAGAACCAGGAAATGGCACGGGATACGGGAAAACGGAAAATTAGGTTTGCGTGATTCTGCGTCGCATAATTGCCGCACGGAGCGAACTATTTTTAGACTGTTTTGTTGAAAAGCAAGAAGTTTTCTCCTAACAAACAATAGAACATTAAAAAAAAGAGCTTAAGGTCAAGATGAGGAGGACCTGCTTTATATAAACTACTCAGGCAATAAACGATGCATTTTTATTGCTGAGAATAGAGTCTCCTACAAAGTATAAACTTCAATTCTCACAAACTTTGTATTCTTTCCCACAAACACCACATGTTTTTGCACATGTTTTATGTTTTTCAGCACCGTTTTCTCCATGTGCACCTAGCAAAACACACAGCAGCAGCAGCAGCAAACTGTCACCAACCTAAGGTACTGAGCAACTGGCGCCACGTGCCAGCGCGGGTCCATTTCCTGTCCACTTGGCCCGCGTGCGAGAAGGTGTTTTTCTTGTCCCCTCACAAACAGGCTAACGCTCAGACTGGAAACGATCATCAGCACTGGAGCTTTCATGAGGACGCAATTGTCACGTTACGCCCATTACACGAGACGAAAGTCCAGTGTCGTCCAAAGGTCAAGTCGCTGGAAAGCTACCGGAATGGTGTGGAGTTTGCATTCGAAATGGAGGTAAAAACGTGACGGGAAAGGTCCGGCTCTAGAGAGGATAGAGATCTGCTTTCTATTATCTGTCAATTACTTCGAACGAAAAACAGCCGTCCATAATAACGAAGAATAAATGGTTATCTGGTTTGAAGTGATCTAGCTGTGGTCCTCCTTCGCCGGTCACGCAACGGAAAAAGAGCCTTTCTTTTCCCGGGGGAAGTGTTGGTAATTAAAACAATCTTCCAATAAATGAAACGATCGATCCATCATTCTAACCGCTCAACGGGATTATAATACAGGGTTTTCTGAGTGGTTCTCAAAGTTTTGAGACACTTGCTTGACTCTTTCTTATGGGAAAGATTCTCATTGGCAATTTCTATTGGATGTATCCAACAAGAGTACTATAGAGTCCAATTCCCATTACATTAAGTTCATTTCATGTAAGAAAGAGTCAATAAAGTGTCCCACAGCTATGAGAACTTCTGGAAAACCCTGTAAAGAAGTTAGGGCTCAAAAAAAATTCCACGAAAAAACATTCAAGAAGCAATGTTGTAACATACAATTATTTGTACAGTTCTTCTCGCCCTCTCGCCCCAACATGGTGCATGATGTAACAACAAAATATCAAATGGCACGCGAAATTATTGTCATGCCAAGGGTTGGCCCCGAGGAAAAACAGGCCGGCAAAAGGCTCCAGCTTTTCATTCCCCGAGTTGTGATGCAAACACACACAAATACACTCTTACAGTCATTATGCGTCCTTTTCAATGTTGCTGCTGCCGATTATTGATTTTTTTCAGTTGTTTTGTTTTTTTTTCGCGTTGGATATTTTTATCAGCGCGCAAACGAGCGCGGCAACGAGCAACCATCCCCCCCCCCCCCCCCTCGGCAGTTACACACAGCCCTAGTGGCGCAGGCACGAAGAAGGAAAGGCTACACGGCGTTAAGGAGCGCATTTGACCTTTCCCGATCAGTTCGGTTCCACGAAGGACGAACGCGGCAGCAACCCGAAGCCCGCGTCAAAGTGGGCATTGATAGAATGACCTATTTTAATGGTGTTTGTGGTGTACCGACGACCGAGAAGCCACCACGGGAAGATGGATGATGAGATGGTCCTTCGTTGCTGTTCTTCCCCCACTTCTCCACATTTGCACACGCAACATACATTATCACCATCGATCGCGGGTGGGTGCGTGATGGATTCCCATTAGTGGTGGCCCCTAGATGGAGGATGATGGCGGCCGGCAAGAGATGGAACGGGAACGGGTTGACACACACATAAACACACTGCGAGTTCGGCATATTTCGCCATCCAAGAAGACACACTTACCTAAAACGAGAAAAAGGGCAAAAGGAAAACAATCATTATTATGAACGTCAAGTCAGAGTAGCGTGGCGTGACATGGTTATACATCAGGGAGGAAAATAGGAAATGACTTTCGCCGTTAATCTTTGTTTCTTCATCGCCTAATCGGGAAGCGCGTGCACACAAGGACACAATTGGAGACAGTAAAAGCCGTGGATCAATATTTGGACGTTAAAAGATGAGATGATTGTACGATCAGAACTGTTATTGCAATACAGTAATTGCTTAATTTAATATTTATGATTGGGAAAAGCACAATTTAATTAGTGTAATATGATTTACTTTGCAATCAACAGCTCTGCTTTTGTCACAGTTGCTTTTATAACATAGAACCGATCTCACAAGTACTCTTTGGAACAATTTTTGGAGTGATTATGGGTAGCTACAAAAAAGAATGATCTAGGAATTGGTTACAAATTTTCCCATTCTTTGTATTTGGAGACTAAATTGTGTTCCTTATTTTATCTGACAAAGTTGATACGTTTTCAGGAACTTCTGCGTCATGATCTTCGACTTTTACGATATAATACGGCATTATCTCACAAACCCGCCCCAAGCAAGTGTGCCAACAGTTCCTTCAGCCGAGTTTACCCAGGCAGTCCTACCCAAAGCAAAGAGTTGCAGGAGTTGCAACCAAAGATTGAACCGCTGTGGACAGAATTATTGTCACTTTGCCTAATTACCAAGGAATTATCTCAATTTGTTTCTTAGCCAAACATTAAGAAGCGTATGCCATTTTTTACGGATATCCCAGTCAGACAAATCGGACTTAATTTACCCCTATCTTACCGCTAAATTACCGGTAATTTAAGAGTAATTTAATGGTAAATTAGCAGTCGTTAATTTACCCATTCGAGCAGTTTTGACAGATCCTATTCCTTCCTCTATTTTGTTTTTATTTTTTTCGGCTAAATTGTTAATAAATAACACGAAATTTATTATATTACAGTTTAATGGTTATATTCAATCATTTTCCTTAACTTTTACAAACGATTACAATGAATTTTTTATAGCAAACTCGACTTGAACAGCCGCTTCACCCGGAGAAGGTGGTGCACAAATAACACTAATAAACACTATTTTTCGGCTGTTTTTTTTACATTTTACAGTTTTAAACACACCGCCGACGTCTTCTTCCACTAAAATATCATTAAAACAATACTCTTTTTGTTCTAATTTATATCTTTTTACTGACAACAAACGACAACACTTCGTACCGCTAAATTGCTCTTAAATTACTGTTATGACAGACACAAAACTACTCAAATGGGTAAATTAACAGAAGGCTGTCTGACTGGGCAGTTTTCGAGTAGCTATCTATGTGAGTATAATATACAGGTGGGCTTATCCCAAGGTGTATGAATTTAGAAGACTGATTTTTATGGCTGCTGCTTCTGAATGAAAATTTTAAGAGTGTTTTGAGTATTCCTCAAGCCTCCAGAAAGCTCGTTTGAGCAAAAGTTTTCACTCATTCTGTTAAAAAGTGATGCTCAAAATTGGTTATAAAAAAATGCTATGAGACCACCTGGACTACATACACTTTGATTCCAGCTTCCACCACCTGATCTCTTTAATGCACCTTGGGATAAATGTAAACAACACCGTGTTTTCGAGCAGGTACTCGAATCTAATTCTAGCTTTTAGGCTAAAATTTTCTAGACGGAAAATCGCAGGCTAGTTTTTTGTGTGGTTTTGTATGGATTGTGTACATGATTTCAGCCTCCAACTGTCAAACTCCATACAAAAAACTAACTAGAATCGTGAAGCCCCCATAGACTGTAAATGCGAAGTAGTAATTAAGTAGAATGCCGTCAGAAGAAGGCAACAACACCATCTTAACTAAAAAAACAATGTAGTATGTTATTGATACATTCAAGATGTACTCAAACCTGATTCTCAACACAAATCCAGGCACACGGCAGAAGTTAAATCCGAATACGAAGATACCTAGAGTTCTCAACACGATATCAAGGTCGAAAAATTACACAAAGTTTAAAAGTACATCACAAAGTTTAATTCCAAGGTTTGAATAGGCGCTATCAGTTCCATCACTGTAAGACATTGCGAATCGGGAAGATTGCGAATAGATTTGAGATCTACAAAATTCATCTTCTTCGTAGGTATAGATTCTTAACGTTGAAACAAAAGACTCTTGGGCAGAAATACAAGGTTTCCCAACAATTCTCGAGAACTTTCGAAATGTTTTTGGACTCACAGATTTTTTTTTGATACCACCATCCAGATTCCAAAAGATTTGTTCTCCAAAATCGAAAAGAGAATGATAACATTTGCCTTAGCTCACATCAATTAGCATCTGTGCGACATCTTCAGATATCTTCATACTCAAAAGTCCCTATTCTTCAGATATCTTGACGTTGGATCCGAAAACAACTAGAAACTGATACTGTGCTAAGCAAGGCAGTGAACCTTTAAAAGGCAATAGAGATGCGGATTAGTTCATTTTCTTTTCAATTTTTCCACTTTTCATCAGAATCTAATTTAATCGTCCTTTCAATCTCTACGCCCATCTTTTGCATCCTGCCATAATTGCAGCTCCACTGACGCGTGGATCACAAAGTGTATTGACTTTACATGAAAGTTCAATGTACTGCGCCGCCCGGTCCGGGTAAAAGGCCTGCTGCTTATGTTGGCCTGACCAGCGACAAAAGCAAAGGGAGCAAGAACGAAAACAAAACACAGAACCAAACGCAGAACCCACACACACACACACCCTTGACACATGGCCACTTTTATCCCACGGTCTGCCATCCCCGCCTCCCCTCCATCTGATCGGAGTAGTTGCGGGGGGAGATCGTTGAACTTTTCCGTGCAAGATGCAACCAAAAAAACAAGAGCAGCAAGGAAAAGTCGGTGCAAAACAACAGGCAGAAACAACACACCGCGCAGTACAAGACGTTTCGGTTTGGTGCGTCACCAGCACCAACCAGGGGCGGGAAGAAGGATTGCATTGCACTCTTTGTCCGCCAATGAGGAAGTGCTGCAGCGTCTGCCTGTGGCCACGAGGGCGGCCGAGAGCGTATCCCAACCGAACGTTAACCCTAAAATGAATGCGAAAAACCGCGCGCGCAAAATGCACTCGTGTGTGGGGCGCGTCACAGAGCAACGGTCGGGGATGCGTTCCACAAGCGAACGCGCACGCAAGAACGCATGCATGAAGCGAATTGGAAGATAATTTCGATGCATTTTTGTGTGTGTGTTGGTGTGTATCTCCTTTGCGGCGGAGTGCAGTTCTTAAGGGGAAGGTTTGTTTCAGACACTTTGGCAAAGGGTCATCGGAATTGGGCAAGTAATGCCAAAAGGTAAGAAGAGCAAATTGGAGAATCGGAGAATGTCTTTTGCCAACAAAACGTGACTTCATAAGGAAAGTTCAATGGCCTGATGTTAAGCACGTGTTGTTGTTATGGAAATTGAAAGAAATGTGCGTTGAAACATTCAACATAATCTTTCATTCGGCGTACCATTTTGTGTCAGAATTATGCATATTTTTTTATTTAGTTTAATAACAGCGTTCCAAAACATATTGAAGAACATTTTGTTGCCTGTTTAAATGATTAAAAAATCTTTCAGCTCATAAAAAATAATCTTATACGTGATTAAATTTCTACCAAACTTCCAGCAAATAGCCAACCGCATTGTAAAAAAATAATCCATTCCTGCATTCCATTCATAAACCTGACCAAAACAAGCAGGCCGTTGCACTCGTCGAATGCAACACACAAAGGAGGCCCGGTGCAATCAACACCATACCTTCCCCCCCTGTGTGTGTATGTGTGTGTGTGCGTGTGGCTTCCATTGAAATGGGGAACTATCCCACTGGCTGGCGCGTTTTATTCATCCTTTCCCTCCTGATATGCACTCGCTGCACTTTTCCTCTTACAGTTTGCACCTGTATGGGAAATGGGAACAGAGTATGACTGTTGGACTCATCATACGGGGAAAAAGGTGAATGACTCCTTTGGTAAAGAAAAAAAAAGGAATAAAGGTGCAAAATTACTTATGTATTGTACTGTTGCCCCATGCATGGTGCAGCCATTTCTTATTGGAAATCATTCAATGACGAGAATCTGACCATTTGGTTGTTTCGTTTACAGTTTGAGTTGCTATTTGATATTATGAACATTAAATGTAAATAATGCTTTTAATTAAATTTTCTTGCTATATTTCCTAGAATTTAAAATTAGTTTATTTTTTATCGAATGAAAAAGCCATTGATAAAAAATGAATGAAAGCAGCGAAACCAAAAAAACGTCCAAAAAACGATGAATATGACGCAACTTTGGGACTGTAATTTAATCAAAATTTTCAATCAAAAAACAGGGAGCAAACGTGCATCAAAGATTACAGCAACAAGGTGGCGAGGGGGGGGAGCACTTTGAAAAGCAGGAGAAGCACATTTGCCTCTCGGCAGGAAGTGTTTTGTTACGCTGCACGCATAACATGGGCAGAAATGGGGGGGAGTGCAATAACCTGGTTCAAGGCCAATGCCGCCGTCTCGTGTTTGCACACTGACGAAATGGTCCTCTTTTCGCTTCCAAAAGACCGTGTGTTATTGTGTGTGTGTGGTACCCATTTTATGTGAGGTTTCCATGCGGAGCTTTGTTCGTATTCTAAGCATGCCAAATATTCTCCCCAACGCTACCATATTAGGAAGAAGTTTTGGGAAGTTTAAAGAAACGATCTCCGAAAGGACTCTTTGAAGTCTTTTTTTATGTGTGTAAAGTTTCTAATACAAAAGCGGACGAGGAGTAAGATTGTAAGGAAAGATTTAGGAAGGATTCCCAAAAATACTCCCAACAGGTTTATGCGTTTGTGAGCAGGCTACAGTAGGCATGTACTGTGCGGTCGCAATGGAAGATATTAAGTGAAGATAATTGAATTCATTGTCGGCATTGGTTTCATCACTCGCCATCGTCTGCTGAGTAGCACACTTGTCCTTCGGGAATAATTTGAGCAGAAGAGCACGCAAACGGGAAAGGGGGATAGAGTACTGAAAACAATACTCCGGTCTGGTAGGACCAGACAACAGACGACCGAAATTTAATCCTGATTTTGGTTTCTGCCTAGACCACACTACAGTTGTTGCTAAAAATAAATCACCACGTCGGCAAATAGATAATTCAAGTTTTTCTTTTACAATGCAGTTTTTTTTTTATTTAAAAACGTTATTCTTGATACCAAAACTGACAAACGAACAATTGTCTGACTAGAATATGACATCAAGGTTGTCAATTTTTGGATTTCATATCACAATAACATGCCATATTTATACACTAGTTACTATGTTATCCTTTATCATACTGCGAAATACACAAAAACCACCATTTAAGTGGCAATTGGATTTGCAATAATTGCATTATTCATAAATTATATTTAAAAAACGCTTTTGACCATAAACCCGATTTTTTTTTTGTTCATTTTTGTTATTTACGTTATTTGATATTTTAATTTTAATTTGTCAATCAAACCATTTTTAAAAACACATTTTGAATGATTTTGATAATGGAACTTGAAAGTCGCATCACTATAGTCAATTGATTAAAATCAAAGAACAATAAAAACACCTACACTCGATTTTTTGTAATCATATAAAATTGAAGTGTAGATACTCGAATTGGTTAAATTTGAGTTAAATCAATTTAAGTTATTAATAAATTAATATCAATTCGATATAAATTAAAATTAACTGTGTAAAAAAAGGAATATATTAACATAGGAAACACATAAACTAATCAATTATGCCAAAGTTTTTTCCAACGCTTTTAGTAAAGAAATATGCAGAGCAAAAAAAATTAACAATATATCAAAATTGTCAAACTTAATCTCCTAAGCGCATCGCTGTGTACGGCTTCTTTTATGGCACGCACTGTAGCTGTCCAACCGGTTCAGGGATCGTCGACCGGTGCCGAAGCGCTTTGTCAGTTTTTCGGGGAATAAAAGGGGAATTGAATAGTGTCTGCAAGTCAGTGTGTGTGTGTGTGTGTGTGTGTGCATACAATACTTTTCAGCGGCCAAGGGTAACACACAACAGCACAACAGTGCCGCCGTTCGCCAAAATTTTGTTAAAGTTCCTGAATTTGAAATTCGACCGAAAGGCCCCTTCCACAGCCCATTCGCAGCCAAAAGCAAAAAAAGCCTCTCAATGGGAAAATCAGGGGGAAGAACTCGCCAACACCGAATGACCTACGCGCAACGGGCCGCAAATCGACAGGCGGAAGGAGACGGGAAATTTTGTCTAGACGGATAAAAAATGCTGTAACCTTAACATACTAAAAAAGAGGCAAAAAAGAGGTTCCCCCCAGATGCAGGAATAAGAGAATAGGAGTGTTAAAAGGGAAGCCACGATGACCAGCAGCAGCAGCAGCAAGACATGCGTGCTTCTCGCGCAGCGGGTGTGAAAAGAGGAACGTGACACAAATAAAGGGACAAAAAAGGAAGGGAAAACACTTCAACCGTGTACCAACCGAAGCCCAGCCCGAACTAAGAGGGAAATAGAGAAAAAGGGATACGGGGTCGGCACCGTCTGGATCGGTTCCGTTCGAGGATTGCGAGAAACCGGTTCGGAGTTTTTTTTTTCGTGCATGGGAACATTTTAATCAATTTTTGATGAACATTTTAACGCACTGCTTTGCAAAGTGTTACTAGGGGAAGCCTTCCTAAGCATGGTAAAAATGGATAAAACCTCCAGAACCTCTATTACAATCCTTCTTTATCGAACTAATAGAACAAACTCGATGACACGAACGGGACACTATCGCGAAGACACAATTGCATTTGATCAATCCGCGAGACTTGGCGAGAGAGCAATAGAGTTATTTATGGTCGCATACTGTTTGGTCGGTCACGCCATCATCTGTTTGATGTGTGAGAATGTCCTTGGCGAATGGTATTTTTATGCTGACCGGGGCAAAGAAGCATAAAATGCTATCACACCGAAAGCACCGATTGTTTATCCAGCGTAAACAAACTCAACCACAGGTGCGCTGGTTTGCGCTTGTGTGTTCGTGTATAAATAACGGTGAATATGGAAGTTGATTGCAACTTTAAATCAGTGATAATAGTTTATCATTTCGAATGACTGTTGCGTGTCCGGAGCCTATTTTGTTTCATTTGGTGCAGAGCATAAAAAAGTTTGAAGTTTGTAAGGTCCTAAAAATGTCAAACAAAATTGCTAAATATAATAAGAAGTATGGACAGAATATGGTTTAATGATTTATATTTACAATAAATATTACAAATATCAAGTATAGAGATAATACATTGATAAAATCGACAAAAAATAATCATATAAAAAATATAAAGCAAAAACAAAAAAGGAACAAAACATCGGAACGAGTTGAAATGAATTCATAATTGATATCGCAAAATGCTGTTTTGCAGCCCAACTTCAAAGCAATCAAAGCGGGCCGTGAATAGTTCAAAAAGATAAAGGAGGGAGGGGCAAAACGGTCGATGGAAGCAAGTTACCCCTGGCAACGTATAAACCACAATCGTCAAACATTATCCTTCCCTTAAAACCCCCGTGCCTGAGATCTCGCCGAACTCATCATCCCTACCCTACCGCAACAACATCAGCGCCACACCACACACCCACCCACTTCCCCACCCGTTTCGAATTTTCGCGGTTGAATTCTTGAGAAAGACAGAGCAAGAAACCCACAACCCGACGGCGGACCGGGTGTGGGTTGGATAAGTTGGAAATTCGATCCACCAGGGCCCTCCCACCTCCTTCCGTGGTTGCAGAAACGAGGACAGAGAGAGAGAGAGAAAGAGACAGAGACCATGGAGAGGTCTGCACCATGCAAACTGTGATGTGCGGCGGCCAGGAAATTTCTGCTCCACAAATCTAGGACACGGTACGATAGTTTTGCCCCCCCCCCCCTCGTTTGCTTGCCCTTTGCCCCTCTCGTCTGCTCCAGAAAGGGGGACTAGCGTTTCGCGTTTCTCTTCGCGATGCGGGGGACTCTCTTTGTTCTTGGTGTAAAAGTTGAGGAGTTGAGTGCTTTCCAGTGGATTTAGCACAACTTCTGGAGTGGTTCTAGTGTGTTAACTACGATTTGAATGACGAACTGGATAAAAACAGATTGATTATAGATTTCATGAAAATAAGCTCCAACTTTGTAAGCTGTCCCCCCTTTATCAAAAAAGGTCAAGAAAGAGTTCAACGGCTTTTATAGCCTGTAATTTGTGTTCCCAAAAATAACTCCCAGAATAACAGATTGGTTTCGCCCGTCGCGGAGTTACAACGAACCAACCTTAAGTAACCCTGCACTTCTTTACCCTCTTTACATCCCCAATTCCACTTCGAAGGTCCTTCTATCTTCTATCTCTCTCTCTCTCTCTCTCTTTCTCGAACTCACAACGGTAGTCCCTGCAAGCAACAGGGAAGGATCGATAATCCCAACAACGCCCATATGGTCGAAGGAGAGAGTTCGTCACTAGCTGGAGGAGTTCCTCCTCTCCGGCAAACGATTCCGTTTCGGGAAATTTAACCACTTAAAAGGGAAATTGAACGTGATTGGAAAGGTTTCCCTCCCCTCACGAATGTGTCATAATCAAATCTGGCGCTGTGTTTTTCCCACACCGCTTTTCCAGCTGGTAAAGCAAACCGGGGGGGGCCTTCCTCGCATCAAGCACAGTCACAGTCTACTGCGTTCCTGGACACACCGACACACGAGAGTGGGATTTTGACAGTCTGTAACCGGGTTGGCAACAGAGCGAACGCGTGTGTGTGTTGCTCAAATGGTTCACGCGCAACCACAAACTCCCCCCCGCAAAAGAGCAATAATTCTACGTTGGGCGAAACATTGTGCGGAATGCTTCGGAGAACTGGTCTCTAACCGGGCGGAGAGGGAGGATGATGTTCCGTGGCAAGGAATGCGCGGCAATTGGAGTGGAGCTGGTCCAAACGTCCAGACGTATGGGGCGAGACACACCCACTCGGAGCTTATTATGAATTTATACGAGCACATGCCTCCCTCTGCCTTTCATCCGCGTCAAGAATCCCCGAAAAAACCGGAACGACAGGGGCCGAACGACGCGGTTTCATGACAATTTGGAGGGGCGGCTTTTTTGGGGGAGTTTGCGTCACAGGCAGGCAAAGAAAGGCGGCCATGATGATGGTTATGATGATGATGGTCAATCGTTACAGCGAGACGCAGGTGTATTCCACCAATAGCAGAGCAACAGTGTGCCTACATTTTGTTTGGCTTTGCTGTAGAATTATTTTGCTGAAATAAAATTTTCTGATTTTAGTATGAAATTGTGCAACGATGAATTAATTCAACATAGCAGAATAGAAAGATATGAAATAACTAAAATAATTGAGGTCACAAAGAATGATAGAATTCACTTTTTTGTTCGGCATTCTAACCAGAATCGAACTCTAGTTGGCTTATTACGACCTCATCGCCGACTAATCAGTAATGTGTATAAAAGTGTTTTATTTGTGCCTTTAGATTTGTGCGAACAGGAATCTTTTTAGGCACGTTTAACGATAACCGTTTTGTATCGCTTAGTAGTCTTGTATTGAAGGTAATTTTGAATTTTAGTAAACGAGCCAGAAAGATACCGATATTTATCATTAGTAATTAAGTAACTGATGATAAAGGTTTCATAAACATGAGGATACGCAATACATACAGGCATGTCGCATGCATATCAGCAGATCGATCAGGTATCAATCTCCAAACAGCACCTTGCGGATAACCCTCAAGGGCTTGTGAAGATAATTCCAATTTATTAATCCAAGAAACTTTATGGTCATTTTGAAGTAGCTTATTATTCTAATTATTGTTAGTAAACTTCTGAAATTCGATGATAGTCGCAACTCGTTTCTTTTAAAATCAGAATTGGAGGTATTGTATGTTTACTAAAAGGTTGTTTATTATTACCTTTTAGTAAACATACTTTGTGCCAATGCGGACGGTATACTGAAGACTTTGAAGATCCCTGAGCCCTAGGAATGATCGTGTGAGATCGCGAAAATGATTTTTTTAGTAATTTCCCAAAAAACGAATTGTCAGAGTTGCACAATCAGCAACAAAAATGTAAGGCTGTACTTTAGTATTTGCGTTCATATAAGTGGTGGGAGCTACGAATCGGACCTACCCAAGTCTGATTCTGTGTTCGGAATCAATTCCGGAGCCAATTCTTCGATTCCGATTCTGGAGCCTATTACGAAGTTGACTCCGTGATCGGAATCGACCTGGGAATCGAATCAGAATTGAATCCTGGATTGGAATTAGCTCCGGAATTAGAATAAGTTTTTGAAATTGAAATACGAAGTTTCAGAAGCGAAATCAGTCCGGGAATCTCCATGAGAATGGATCGTTCACAAGTAAATTTGGATTCTTTGTGGCTATCAATACGTAGCATCATTGCATCCAAACGTCTGATCTTATGGAGATGCTGAAACTGACTCCGATTGCGAAGCCGATTCTAATTTCGGAGCCAATTCTGATTCCGGAGCCGATTTCGATTCCCGAGCCGATTTCGATTCCGGAGCCGATTCCGGAATCAATTCTGGAAACTAATACCGGACCTACTATCCGGAATCGATTCCAGATAACTTTGAAGCCAGCCGGAATCGATTCCAGCAAACTTCGAAGCTAGCCAGAATTGATTCCAGAAAACTTTGGAGCTAGCCGGAATAGATTCCTACGAAAACCTCATTTTCCCCATTACCAGTTCATATCAATTACAACCTGTGGATTGTCCATCTAAATGCTGTGATAAATGAATGTGCAATAATGCCTATCTCTTGTCAGAAATCTAGCAGCAAATTATACTTTACGGAACTTCACGGAGATATGTTATCATATCAACGAGATATTGTGATTTTATCAATGTAGATTGAGTATTTTTTTTTTTAAATGTGGTTGCATATAATTATAATTAGTAAAAAATATATCTTGAGTTACAAAGTTGCACTTTTATTACCAACATTAGTGACCATTTTTGCAAGAAATAGGACAACAATTTCAGACAAAAAAGAATCACACATTTGATCAACAGTACGACCGGTTCAAAGACGTAATTTTGATGTACTTTTAAGCCAAAAAAATGTCACAAAAGGTCGTAAAAATCGGTTCAATTTTCCCATTTACCGAAACAATTCCTCTACTGCACAGCATGAGCAAAGTACAATCTTCCAACGTTCGTCGTCGTTTCCCATGGATACAAGGGGGAGGTGATAACCATTCAAAAAACGATCACTGGCGGCAACGCGCTGTGGATGGGAAGCATGTGACAACACCCTCACCCGCCCAACTCCCAACCCAGCACCAAAAAAAAACTGAAACTGGAATTAAAGTCAATTCCCATTGATTTCGAGATTCAGCACGAACACCAACACCACAACACAACCAAACACCACCACCACCACCACCAATCGTCGTCATCACTTGCGCCCATCGTGACCACGAACCGGTGGCAGAAAAAAGGGGGGGGGGGGGGAGGCAGAGTTCGATTGCCATTGATTATGGATTCGAATGGAGGAAGAAACCCGGTCCAATAAGAACAAGAAGAAGACCGTTTTACACGAACACGTTCAGCGTGCCACCCCTCCCAAAAAGCAAACCTTAAACGACTAAACACACACACTTATTCTTATCGCGGATCGTACGCGAGCATCACACAGACGAAAAAAAAGTTTAAACACAACTTTGCGCGCTGCGTGCAAAATATGCAACCACCAATGGAGGGGTGGTGGTGATGGTGGATGTTTCGGCGGGGGTGATATGGCGCCGGGGAACACATTATCACGTCCAATTCGGACCGCCGCACCGCCGCGGAACCGCTTCTGCTGCCTGCTTGCCTGCCTGCCTCTCTGTTCGGTGTGTTTGTGGACCCGGAGACTGTCGGAATTTTCTAGCAGTTTCTGTTCGTGCAATCGAAGTAAGCTGCGTTTTAGGGCAAATGAGGGCCTTCATTTTTTTTTTGTTTGGTCAAACGTTTTCACACAAGGACATTAAACATAGTAGACATTGATGGTAGGAGAGAGAGACTGATACTCACCACTAAAGCCATACACATTGAATTAGCGATTGCAACGGGATGGAACCGCGTGAGCTGACGTCGAAAGAACCCACACACACACGCACACGCACGCACGTGTCGTCCTTGTTGGTGCTGGTCGGGGGATACCGGGGGGGAAGGCGCACTTTGGCTAAATGGCCACCACACCTTACACAGGGGGCCCTTGCACAGGACCGATCAGAACGGCACGAGGACGAGCTAAGCCGCCGTCCTTAACAACACACCTTATTAACGCACACACACACACGCACTGTCACACGCTGGCGGACACGGCGACACGCTTTTCCTTCCCGTGTTTCGCAATTTTGCCCGATCTAACACACAGCACCACTTTCACCAACTTTTCTCTCTCTCTCTCTCTATTGCAAAGTGTCGGCGCACAGACACACACTCACACACACACGCACGCACACGTTTTGGACACCACCAGCTGCGCGAGAGGCACGGAGGAGTATGGCGCTTAACTTCTTCCTTTCCTTTTCCCTTTCTAATTTCACCACCGACTAGCAGCAGCAGCGGCACAGGAGTGGAGGATCTTCGCAAAACCTCTGGCGACGCTGTCGTGCTCCTGTGAACATTCACGAAAAAAAAAAACACGACGCAAAAATATAATAGATGCACACTCCTAAACTACAAACACACGCACACATACACAGAGGCGCACGAGCGCAATTTTTCTTCAGGTGATTGAGGGGGAAAATTTGGAAAAATTCCCCAAAAAAAAAGCTCTCGGGCTGTACTCTCTCTCTATTACACACTCTGGGCACACTCGTGAACTAACTGACTGACTGACTCTGTACGACAGGATTGTACGCGTTGTCATGCTCTGTGTGTGTGTGTGTGCTAGACAGCGCAGATGTCTATAGCGATGCCGTTGCTTCTATCCTTTTCCTTTTTTCTCTGCCCCTCACTCTCACCGACTCACTCTCTCTCTCTTTCTCTCTCTCTCTCTCTCTCTCTCTCTCACTCTCTCTTTCACGCACTACATCCAATCAGATGGAGAAGCAGCGTGCGCGGTGGTATGTGCGGTGAGACAAAGGGAAACCTCACACGCGCGCACACACACGCCCAGACGAAATCAGACGCAAGGCGAGACCTCTACGCACACACACACACACACACACTGAAACACGCTGTAACTTCTTCGGAAGACAACCTCCCCCTAACTCTTGCCCCCTCCACATTCCACCTTCTCTTTCTTTGACCAGTGCGAGACACCTACTTGGATTGGAGGAGACAAAAAAACGGAAAAATGAATGGTGGAATATCCCTGAAAATCCCAAAAAAGGATAAATGGTGTCGCACACACACACACACACACACACTCAAAGCAAGCACACAAATGTTTTTTTTTATCATCCTCAGAATTGATGTACCCAGACTTTGGCCTACGAACGAGGTTTTGACAATGGCGGCAATAAAGTGACTACTTTCCCTAGTGGCAGCTACTGTGCCGAAAAATCGGTTTCCCGTTCGCCTAGCTTGACGTCCTCTTTTCTGCGCCTACTTTCACGGACAATTTCTTTTGGAGAAGAAGAAGGAATGTGAGTTCCAGGGCGCCTACAAATTCTTGGCCACGAGAGTGGCCCAAAAATCTTGCCCATAACCCCCGGGGTCTGCTGCCTCGTTGGCGTACAGAGAAACGCGACAGAGCACACTATTCACCAAAGACAAAATCACAAAACTCACAAACACACACACACACACACCTTTTTTGCGTGAAAATTTCGTGCCGAGCAACACTTCCGGGGGGGGGGACCGATTTTTCTTTCCCAATCGCTTGCACAATTGCTTGCTTTCTGTGGATGGAAAGAATGGGGGCGATGGGGAGGGGCGGCTGCACAACACGAGCCTGGAGAGCACGAGACGACGACGCAAACCACAACCGTTTCCGCACACGGGAAGATTTCGAACACGATTTTCACACACTGCTCGCACGACGCACGCACCCGAAAGTGGAAAATCTTCTACCTCTTCTTCTTTTTCTTCTTGCTGCTGCGAGTGTATGTGTGTGTGTGGAATTTTCATGTGAAAGTATGTGTGTTTCGACTCCCCCCGTACAACATGGCGAGGGGTTTTGACGTTCGAATATTGCCGCATCTCGCTCATTTTCTCTAGCCGTCCTTTACTCGCTTACAGTGCTCGTTTCGAGGGGTGTCTCCCTCCCTCTCCCACTTCACCCGAAACACTTCGTCTACCTTTGACCAAAGCCACAATCGGTTTATGCCAGTGGATCGAGTGACGGAGTGAGTCATTTCCTTTGAGCGAATGGTTTGTGTCTGAGGGGTTATAGATGGCGCCACTGTTTTGCACATACAGTGAACTCTCTCTTATTTGAGAGGCGATGGGACTGTCGAATAAGAGGGGTTTTCAAATTACAGAGGTTGAAAGTGAATGAAAGGTCCATACAAGACAAGAAAGAGAAATAACATTTAGTATGCAGCCTTAACTGTTGCTATAGGAAACTGCGAATAGAATCGCTAATTTGAGCATACATCTTTCAATAACCATGGCAACACCATACTCAAATAAGAGGGACACAGATTTCAGAGGTTTTCCAAATTAGAGGAACAAAAATGTACTGGAAATCAAGGGACTGTGCAAAATGTTCAAATAAGAGAGGTTTTTCAAATTGGAGAGGTGTCAAATAAGAGAGGGTTCACTGTACTTTGAGCGCATAACACAACGTAAGAAGAATGGGCTGCCGCTGAACTGTTGAATTTTCCACGTGTACCATGCGTTCATGGTGACTCATTCGTGTCCTTTTGTTTGCAGAAGCAACTTCTCCAAGGTCCATTCTACTTGGGGTTTTGCACCTCTGCGAGCTGCGATGACTCATCATCGCCTACGGTTCTCACCACCATCTTGTCCCACAAAGTGCCGTATGAGTGTTCGGCTGCGTCCCGGTTTTTCCTTTGAAAAACGATGACGCAATCAAACTTTCCCACCAATTCCTTTGTCTCCATTCGCCCATAGGTACGGGAAAGGGTGGAAATATCCCCCCGAAAGCTTAGTTACGTCATGGAAAATCGAAAATTACACCACCATTTCTCGAGCTACTGCGCACTGCAGCGCAACGGCGGTGACGACAGAGACGGAGAGCCGCCGCACGTGGCGTTGTGAAAAATCGCTGCAATGTTTAGTGGAAAACAGAACCAACGAAAGGACGGTTTGTTTGTTGTGTTTTTGCTAACCTTTACCCTTATCATTGGTCTTTTCCTGTGAGTGTACTCTGGAATGACGTCGCATGACCTACCTGCTACACAATGCTGCCATGTGATTTGCGTGCGCGTGGCACGGTGCGAATGCAATTAACGTTCTTGCTACGACGTGCTCGGATGCTGCTGCTGTCCATCAACAGGTGGTCTGAATGAATGAAGGGAGAAATAGGAAGATTCGAAGGTTTTTGTGTGTTTTGAAGCATAAAGTTAAACAAAGCTGCACTTGATGCATTATACGCGTGCTTCGTATTCCGATGAGCACATGTTGAATGGTTGTCTGTGCAAGAGGGGACGCGTGGGAAAGGGATGAAAGTGATTCTTCTTCTTCTTCTTTTGGCTCAACAACCGTCCTAATAGTCAGTCCTACACGATGGCGGCACGGTCCATTTGGGGCTTGAACCCATGACGGGCATGTTGATAAGTCGTACGAGTTGACGACTGTACTAAGAGACCGGTGATGAAAGTGATTATAAAAGACGAATATGAAGAATATTGTGTAGGTAAATAATCACTGGACAAAGACATAACAATTAATGGATTTTAAAACAAATTTATTACTATACTAATAAAAAAATCAATTGATAAATACAGTAAACTAGACATTATTGATCATCCTTCTAGCATTTTTGGCTTATGTTTAGAAGAAAAAAGCAGTAATTAATTTTACTGATTATTTTACTGGTGAATTATTGTACAAACAGATACGCAGCCCTTAGGATTGATATAATAAATCCTCCTAGAAGCTCTCAACATTGTTCTAGGCCACTTGTGTTGTTCCGTCTCTTCTAGGGTCAGCACTAAATGCAGCTGCAATGCCGCACCGGACGAACTGTGGATAATGCAGTGGAGGAAATGTGCACCGCTCAGGTGGACTTGGGAAACCTTCGCCACCAATCTTTGGTACATTTCTATTGAGATGAGGCGATGACACGAGCGGCTAGACGACGTAAATGGCTTTTACCATGAACGATGGATGACCTAATGGAATGGATGGGCGTGATCAAATGGAGAGGTAACATTTCTCGAGAAGCTGTACCGGTTTGTCAAAGAGCAAAGACTCCGAACATTAATGCTGGTACTTTAATGTTATTGCCAAGATTAATCCCCGACAACCCTTCCTAGAAGGATGAATAAGGCGAATTAAACCTCCTAAAACGAGTACCTTATAAGACGAGTTCCTACCATGATAAAAACGATTGTATGTCTTTCGATTCCTATCTGGCACCTTCTACTCTTATGTGGTTGAAGATTGAAAAGGACATAAAAAATCAATTTTTCATGGTTTTATATTAACCACACTGATGAAATTGTAATTGCACATTCAATGATAGCAGCCCCTGAGTCAGCAGCCAAAATTTGACACCTTCAACAGTCGAACTCTAACCGTGAAGGCCAAACGAGTGAAGCAACTTCGTTTAGATGATCAAAGGTGATCAAAAAACGGCACCCTGTAGCGTCTAAATCGGATTCCGTGTGGCAGTTTGTGAACGTCGTGTAAGCCAATTCCGGCGTCTACAACATCTTGGCAACATTAGACAACAATCAGAGTATCGAAAGATTGCCCATTTCCCGATGGACGACGACCCTGAGCGACAATCAGCTCCAAAGGAAGCTAAACAGGAAGAGCGAGCGAAATGTGTCTACATCGCTGCGTTCGCTTGGCCGGGTGGTCGATGTAACAGGGGAAAACGTCATCAGAAAAAATCAAATTAAATAAAAATTATTTAAAATATTCTTCTATATTTCGGACCGCATTCGAACTTTAAAATATGCTAACTTTTTCTGTAAATTTGCAATCTGTATTTTCATGCTTTATTGTATCACCTTAAAAAAGAAACGAAAAGAATAACACGTTCCCACAGCTTCCGTTGCCGTTTCTACGGCCTACTTCCTTCACATCCAAATGCCTCCGAAAACGTTCTCTGTCTGTCTATTGCAAGGAACGGTGCATTACAGCGCGCGTGCGCGCTCACCACGTGGGCCTCCTTCTCCTTCTGTGTACGCAAACGCTTTGCGCAGAGCATCATAAGCGCGTGCATTCTTCCCTAGCAACGAAAGAGTGTCCAAAGCATTGTCCAGGTTACACAGGAAACCAGAAAAGCTCGTCAGAAATAATTGACAACGTTCGGGGATGTGATAGCAATGGAAGGTGAAGAGGGAAGGCTCTTTTTAACACCATCGCGTGATTGACGCGTGATTTGCGCGCCAATTGCGCGTTAGTAGCGCTTTAATACGCTTTCCAGTACTAGGCGGCCGTACAGTGTTAAGGACACGGAGTTGTGAAACGGGGTTATTTCTTTTATTTTACTATCTCTCTCCTTCTCTCTCTCATTATCTCTCTCTCTCTCTCTTTCTCTCTTCAATTGCACACACCTGCTGCCGCCTCACTGGGCGTCAGCTTCACATGTTTTATCTTAACTGGTTCTCTCTTCTCTCTTCTCTTCTCGGCGTCTGAGACACTAGGCTATGTTGCACGATATGTATGCGGTCTTTGATGAGCAGCTGAGTTTCTAACGAACGGATTTTGGGGGCGGGGAAACAGGGGCTCTGTGTTGTTTTACTACTGTGCCATGCGTCTTTGTTTACTTTACTGTGTTTGTTCCATTTTGTTGTGTTGTGTTGTTTGTTCGAAAGTAAGCAACGGTCAAGAGTGGATTTGTATGTAAATGGTCCTTTGACCATTCATTTTTCGAATGGAGCGGATAAGCGGCTTTTGTTCCACGATTGAAGGAAAATGTTAAACAGCTACAAAAAAACGAAAGATTTGCAAAAGTTCCTACGCAACTTGTCCTGATGCTTGTTTGTGTCTTGTCTCTTTGCGCAATGCCTAAATTGCTGCGATGCCGGACTGGGGCCAAGTAATGAATGAGAAACAACTGCACCCTCTGGTTTGTAGTAGTAAAAACTATATCCCACCGTACAAAGCCGTACGCACGGGGGAACGTACGTACGGAAAAGGGAGCGCTCTAAAAGCAATAAAACTCACTAAAACTAAATGCTCGAAATGCGCACGAGCACGAGCATCCTGTTCTAAGTAACGTTTAAATTCTCTCCCTCTCTCTCTCTCTAGTGTGTCTCTCCCTCTTCCACTTCGATGCAACTAGAAAGGGATCTCTAGCAAAAACTCTACCAAACACAATGTTGTTTTAGTTTTAATTGTTTTTGTTTGTTATTTTTTGTGAGATTAATTTCGTTAACCTATTTACGTTTTTGTCTGGTTTTTGTTTCTCACAATCAAACATTGGAACATTTTTGTTTACCTCCCCCTGATTAAACGTTATAATTTTTGTTGTTTTAGGAGAGAAAGAATAAGCAATGCACAAAAAATCCAACGAGTCCTGTTTCGGGGTTTGTTTGTTTTGATTTCTTCTTCTTTTTCGTTTGCTTCATTACACAAAAACTTGTTACGCGTGTGGTAATTAATGCTACAAATGTTTTGTTTTTTTTTTTAAACTCTGCTCGAACAATGAGTCTTCTACTTTTTAATTTATATATGCGAAACTTGCTAATCCAAATCCGAAAGCATATACCCACACACACATAAGCTTAGGGTTAAATTTGGCGCTCACGCTTAACTTGTGGACCACGAACTGTGATACCAAGCCAAACCCAGCGGGGAGGGGTATGATTTTTTGTCATTACAATTTTGGATTATAATTCGAAAGAAACGAGTTTAATAATTACAAACGAAAGAAAGTGGGGGAAAAGGTAACAATTTATAACAAAAAAAAAGCATTCACTACTACCTTGCTTAGTCGCGCTTCCTTCACAATTACACCCTGCTGCTTGCTCATATTCCAATTGACCGTCACTTGTTCCATCCCTCTGCTTTGTTCGCCTATTGTTTTGTAATGCATTTTCTTCTAATTAATGCTCACAGCTCCATTAGTTTCAACCATGTATTTGTTTGTGTGTCCACTGCGTCGAAAGTTTCTTAAAATCTTTCCTCTTTCTCCTATTGCACAGCACTTGTTGGCGCGCGCGCCTTGGGTCAAACACGCACACGGAAAGAGCAATCATTTCCACCTACTATTAATAAGATTCGAGCCAGTTTTGTGTTACCATTTGAGTGTTTTTGAGATTAAAATGTAGGTAGTTGTGTGTGAATGTGTCACAACAGTACACTTTCTTTTAAAAAAAAAACAATCACTAGGGTATGTGTTACCATTGCCGTAAAAGAAAGGAATAAGAAAGGGTTGGGTTTTCTACGAAGTGAGGGCATATTTATGCTTCTGTCGCTTCCGGAGCGTTATTTCACTGCTTGGTGGTGGTGTTTATGTGTTTGTTTTATGGGGTGTTAGAATATCTTCACATTCTGTTTAGCAAATTGTTCTACTAAGACCTAAATAAACTGCATTCATCTATTCTGTTTTGACACCGTTCCGCACTGGACTGTCTAAAACAACCAACAACCTGCTGCCGTTGTACATTTCCGTTTCACTAAAATTGCTTACATTCCTTTCCCACCTGCACCCTCTTTTTCTCTCTCTCTCTCACTACTGCACAACTCTACAGTACCACCGAGACGCGAGCCGGCCACATTTTGCTAATAGTTTGATATAAAAAATATGTTTGCTTTAGATTTACTGGATCTCTCTTACTCGATTTGCTATACACAACTACTTGCGCGACGCGTGATTTCTCGAAAACACACATCCTCCCATTCCGCCCATTCCCTCTCTCCCATCCCTCCCCATCGCGACATCACATTATGTGCTGGACTCTCAACACAACCTTGGCGTGAGAATCAATTGTAGTTGTGTACATATTAATTATAGGATCTAGGTTATATTGCTATTACATCTGTGTTATACCCTACACACTCATCAGTTCATCAGTCCATATGCCGCTTCTCCAGCAACATCCCGCGGGCGGGCGCGTATCTCCTCTTCCTCCTCCTCCTCCTGCTCCCTGTACAAGAAGTCCAGTGTCCCGTATCCAAGGTCCATCGGGAGGATGTCCGCGTTTTGAGGACAGCAATGGGACTTCTTAAAAGCTAAATGCACACACAGCAATCACTTGCACACACGCACGCAACAATTACACGCCAATGCACTCTAATGCGCTTATTTTATTTTTTTCTAGTGAGGGGAGGATAATGAAGAATGTCTCCGTTTAATCGTCCAAATATTTACCCAAATGTATTTGGAACTTACTACACGTAACATTCCCATTTTTCCTTTTCCTCAACTGGTAAGACATGTGTTTTTTTTCTGTGTATTTTTTTTTTCTCTCTCAATTTCCAGACACGTAGCACGCAGCATCACCGTGGTACAGCAGAAAGTGTTCCAAATATACGCTCACTGACCGGGAATTGCGATAGAAACGACCAAAAACGTCGATAATAATGATTATTATTTCCCGTGGAATTGGATTTGTTTTAATCGATTGAAACCATTCCATCGTTCCGATTCTGGGGCGATGCTGAGACGACGAACCCGCACTGCGCCGTGTCTCATGGAGATTGGGTTAGGAGAATTAAGCTTAGAAATTGAGGTCCATCATCCCTACAAGCTCCCTTACCAGCAGGCAACGAGGATTTGTTAGAGACATACAGTACGAATATAAATGCACCACCATCGTTCCTAACTCCCAAGTGGCCCTTCGACATCCTAGCTCCGGCTAAACGTTTGCTCCGGCCGTGGACGACGAGGCGGAAGAGGCGGATGGCGACGAGGACGAGGAGGAGGAGGAGGCAGACGGCGAAGAGCAGCAGGTCGGTTCCTCCTCGGGCAGTACGCTGTTTTTGTCCAGCAGTAGCTGCAACGATTCCGGCTGCACACTGCCCACACAATCGCTGCCCGCAATCGTGGCGAGGCAGGAGGACACCACCGGCGACAGCACGGAAGAGCTGCGCCCCGACGACCCGTCGTGGCCCAACTCGACCGGTGGCGGCAGCGTAGTGGCGGCTGCCGACGAGAGCTTACGCGCCAGCGCATTCGTACCGACAACGATGGTGGACGCCGCATCGGTGCCGCCACTGCACGGCTGGTACCCGCCGTACTTCAGATCCTTCGAGTTGGTGCGCCGATGGCGCAGTATGCTGTTCGAATCTTCGATCAGTGATTTGATCCCACCGAGGATACCGCTCGGCCCGCTCGGTTCGACGACCCCCGATCCGGCCAGCGCACCGGGCGCCAGGTTTAGCAGGTTCAGATCGCGCGAACTCGTGCGCGAATGGCCCTTCCCGTACTTCGACTCGAGCTCCTCGTTCAGATCGCTCGAGTGCTTCATGTTGTTCAGCTTCGCACCGGACATACCGCCGCAGCCCGCCACCGCCCCGATGTTGTTGTTCTTCAGCACCGCCACGTCGTGCGAGAAGGAACTTTTCCGTGACGAGCCGCCACCGGTCACCAGGGCGCCGGTGGAGCTGAGGAACTTGTTGGCAATGTCGTTATCGAGCCGGATGATAACATTGTTTGGCAGGAAGGAGAACTCCTGCCCGTAGGAGTAGTTGCGCGTGTGCCGCTTCTTCTTCGTCGGTGCGCCACCAGCACCGCCGCCGCTGCAGCTGCTGCTGTAGCCGAGCTTCACGTGCTCCGAGCCACTGCTCGAGGCCGGCTTCAGATGGTTCAGGATGTAGCGTATGTTGCTAGCGCCGCCCGACGCCAGCGAGGGCGGCTGCTCGCCGGCACTGTTGTGGTGCTGCTGCAGCGCGATCCACCGCCCGAGATGGCCGGAGGAGGACGTTTGCTGCTGCGACTGCTGCTGATGGCGATGGTGGTCGTTGTTGTAGTCGTGCGAGTTGTTGCGCGTGTGGTGCCGCATGAACCGCTTCAGCTTCCAGTCGTGGAAGTCCACCTCCCGGTTGGTGGCCGAGTTGCTGCGCTGGATTTTGATATCACAGGAATTGCTGCGGTAGTGTTTGCGGGTGGCCGCCGCTGCCGGCGGCAAGCGGTACGGTTGATGGACACCGTCGTCGTATCTAAGGCGAAACATACAGTGTTATTGATTTCATTCCTTCCGACGAATCTATATCAGACAAGCAGCTCCCATTACCTGTATTCCAACTGTATGGTTTTGGAATCGTTCCGCTGATGGCGGCTAGCGACCAGAATTCGCTTGTTGTTCTCTGCCAGTGCGTCCCCAGAAATGCATTCACCATTGAACGGAACCGCGATGTTTTCATCCAATGTACTCTTCTCCTCAAACACTGCCGGATGGAAGGGAGTTAAAAAAAACGATCTATCCTTCGCTAACAAATCTCAAACTCACATTTGTCTAAACTTATAATCGATCCAACCAGCTCGTTCGTTGACAGTGGGTTCATCTTGTCCAGATTTTTTCGCCTTCGCACCAGCCACCAGTCAATGATGAAGATCACCAAGGCAATGATTTTAATTGACGCACATAATCCAACATATCTGGGGGAAAAAGGGAAAATTAAATCCCGTTTCCTGGAAGCGTCCAGCATTCCAACTTACTTGTAGCGGAACTTCTCAATGTCGTAAATCAGGCAGCGGCCTCCCTTTTCGCCGCAGGTCGACTTCCACAGCAGGCAGGAGGAATCGATCAGATTGCCAAACACGATCGGTGCCGGGATGTAGCCAAACAGACGGAAGATAACAAACTGCATGCCGAGCGCAAACGACCGTTCCTCCTCCGACACGGACCTACCGAAAAAAGCAAACCCCCCATCGTGCATTAGTAAATTGTGCAATCGAAACTAGTGGTGGGAGCTCGGAATCGGACATACCCGATTCCGATTCCGTGTTCGCAATCAATTCCGGAGTCGATTCCGATGTTGTAATCGATTCCGATTCCGTATTTAACTCCGGACCAAATTCCGGAATTGACACCGAAGCCGATTCCTGAGTTGACACCGAAGCCGATTTTGGAGTTGACTTCTGAATCGATTCCAAAATTGGAATTGGCTCTGAAATCAGAATCAACTCCGGAATCGGAGTTGAACTGGGAATTGCAATATGCTCCGGTAGCGGAATCAGAATTGGCTACATAATTGGAATTAGCTCCGAAATAAGCATCAGTATTTGAATTTGAAACAAGAAGTTTCAGAAGTGAAATCAGTCCGGGAATCTCCGTAAGAACGCATCGTTTACAAGTAAATTTGGATTCTTTGCGGCTATCAGTACGTAGCATCCTTGGATCCAAACGTCTATTCTTATGGAGATGCCGAAACCGACTCCGATCTCGAAGCCTATTTTGATTTCGGTGCCAAATCCATATCCAAAACCGATTCCGATTCCGTAGCTGATCCCGGTTCCGTTTCCGGAGCCGATTCCGATTCCGGAGCCGATTTCGAATCCGAAGCCGTTTCCGGAGCCGTTTCTGGTTCCGGAGCCGTTTCCTATTCTGCTTCCGGAGTCGATACTGATTCCATAGCTGATACCAAATCCGATTACATAGCCGATTCCGATTCCAAAACCGGGTTCGAGACCGGAACCGGTTCCAAATTATGAGTAGATTCCGAATCCGGAGCCGATTCCAGTTCCGTTTCCGGAAGACATTCCGATTCCGGAACCGATTCCGATTCTGGATTCGATTCCAGAACCGATTCCTAAATCGACTCCAGAATCGAATCCGGAAACGGATGCCAGATCTACTATCCGGATTCGATTCAAGAAAAGTTCGGACTTAGCCGGAATCGATTCCGACGAAAACTTCATTTTTCCCATCACTAATCGGAACCGCAACTTCGTGTGAACCCTTCCTTACCTCAACACTATCATCAGCAGAGGCATTTGCGTTGAAGCCACCACGAACGTCATAAAGAACAGCAGTATCAGGAAGGGATAGATCGTCCGGCACGGTGTGTTGCAAACGCCTGCAGTAGCCACCGGCACTACCGTGACCTCGGCGAATGCTTCGTGCGCGTTCAGCGCCTGTGCCTGTGTCCCTTCCGCCCCTCGGTAAATGCTGTTGTTAGTAACGTTCGCTTGAACGCCTGCAGGGAGAAATTGTTTAATATTCGAACAAAACAAAAATCCAATCACTCCATATACTCACAAGCACAGTTGGTGTAGTTCGAGCTGGACGAGAACGCGGTGCAGCCCGCGTGGCACGGGCTGAAATAGGTCAGCCCGTTGTTGCCGCACACCGGCTCCACGTCGTACATGTGACACTCGCAGCCGAAATTGCACGCCGCCGTCAGATTCACCTGGAACGGTTCCACGCTGTGGGCGGAGCTGTTGTAGTACGGTATGGTCGTGCCGGCCATCTTGAGATTCTCGCAGCCCAGGAAGAACAGCAGCCCGTAGCACGACAAACAGATCAGATTCGAGATGAGCACAAACTGTACCGCACCCTTCGGCTTCAGCTGGAAGCGCTTCAGTATGCAGCCACCGATGAAGATGCCGATGCAGGCACCAGGGACGGCAATCGACCCAGTGAAGACGCTCGCCTGGCTCTTCCCCAGGCTGAACTGCGTCTCGAGGTACTTCGGCAGGAACACGACAAAGCCGGACACTATCATCAGCTCCATGCAGGCGCCGAGACAGGTAACGATGTACACCGGGTTCGTCACCAGGCGCCACATGGACTGGGGTATATCTGCAGAGAGGGAAAAAACAGCAGCGACACAGTTAATATTGGTGCATCAACCTGCATCACAAGTGTGGTGCAATATTGGCAAACTTGGAAACGGCCACCGTTGAAAACAAAGCACAAAAACAGGGGTTTAATTTCGGAAATTTCGTTTTTGGTGGGCCCAAAATAATCAAAACTTTCCTGGCGTTAGCTTCCGAAAAATCGTGCCCCACCGGAGCAAAACAATGTATGTCATTTAAATAAAACACCAATATCATAAATCTACCTTCCCCTGTCCAAACATACCTTTAATGTCCTTTCCATATCCGGTGTCCTCGCCCGTTTTGTTTGCCTGCGGTGCGGCGTTATTGGCACCGTGGCCTGTTTGTTGTTGCTGCTGCTGTGATGGCAGCGGCTGCTGTTGCAGAGTGCCCGTTTGCTGCTGCTGCTGGGCGAGATTCGGCTGCGATCGGGGCAAGCTGCTCGAGTTGTTCGATGTTAATTGCTGCAGCTGGGGTAACCGCTGTTCGGCAATGCGTATTTTCTTCTTCTCGCGTGTCAGTACCTGCAAATCCAATAATCAGTGGGCAGAGGGAGCCGGAGAGCTTAAGTCAATGAATTATTGGGCCGCAATAAAGTGCGACCGGGTGAAATTGGATATTGCCAGGGCGCGCAATATTTTGGTCATTTCGACTCAGACAACGACCGTGAACAGCGACTCGTTGGTGTAACACATACCTTGGGAAAGGAGAAAAACGGCACCGCCACAATGATGAGCAGGATGCCGCACACTAAGAAGCCGCCCCACCACATACCGACCCACCGTCGATCGTCAGGATCTGTCGAGAGAGAGAGAGAGAGAGAGAGTGACAGAGGGGATGAGAGATCAGGGGCACAATTTATGGCGCGTTGTTCCGGAGGAATGTTTCTTTCCGCGTGAAAACGATTCTTTTAATGCGTTTAATGCGGAAATTGGCCCATCGGAAGTAACAACTACTTACCGATATTGATATCGCTGCCGGAAAAGGAATCCATATGGAAGGACAGCAGATAAGCGCCGAGCAGGAAGCCAAGCACGGGACCGAACGCGGCCATACTGTACATAGCACCTGGAAAGGGGGGTGGGTTCAGGGAACATAAAACGTGTTGGTTATTTCTTCTGACCGTTTTGGGGGGGGGGGGGGGGACAGACACCACGATTAGCTGCAAAACACTTACCGATATACATCGATGAGCTTTCCTTCCGGACGTGATCGTCCACGTACGTCGTGCCGAGCGTGAACAGGGGACTTCCGCCGCCTCCGAGCAGTATTTGCGCAATCACAAACAGTATCACAGGCCCGAAGGTGGACGCTTTACTTTTCAAACAGTTGTCACCACTGCGCACAGGAAGAACACCCGGTTAAGGTCAAATAACTTGTTAGAACAGAGCCCGAATGGGCACTCCCCACCACACTTACCGTAAGTTGTGCGACGTGAGCGGTGGATTGGACAGGCTGTTGGAGAGCCGGCCCAGGCCCATGTCCTGCTCACGTACCGACACCAGCCGGCAGATGTTGTCGGACGTTTTATTGTCAATCAGTATGCCCGGGTTGGGCTCGCCGGTAAAGTGGGGCAGCATGAACACGAGCGACCCGATGCCCATGATAACGGCGCCTTGGGAGAGGAAAGGAAGAAGAGGGGTAAGAGGTTTGTGTGCTTGGAGTAGTGATGGGAAAAATGAAGTTTTCGTTGGAATCGATTCCGGCTAGCTCCGAATTTATCTGGAATCAATTCCGGATAGTAGGTCCGGAATTGGAATCGGCTCCGGAATAAGAATCGACTTCGGAAATTGTTCCGGAATAGGCTCAGGAATAGTAGGTCCAGAATCGAAATCGGATCAGGAATTGGCTTCGGAATCGGTTCCGGAATTGGAATCGGCTCCGACATTGGAATTGGCTCCAAAATCAGAAACGGCTTTGAAATCGTAGTCGGTTTTGGTACCTCCATAAGAAAAGACGTTTGGGACCAATGATGTACGATGGTGTATGTATTGATAGCCGTAAAGAATCAAAATTTACTTGTCTTTTCAAATTGTTAATGATCTTTTCTCACGGAGATCCTGAACTGATTCGCTTTGAAAATTCTTATTTCAACTCAAGAACTGATTCTCATTCCGAAGCCTAAATCCAATTCTGGAGTCAATCCTGATTCCTTTACCGGAGCAAATTGCAATTTCCAGGTAAATTTCGATTCCGGAGCCGATTCCGATTCCGAAACCGATTCTGATTCTGGAGCCGATTATGATTCCGGAATTGATTCCAGAGCCAACTTCGGAGTCGGCTCCGAAATCGGAATCAATTCCGTAGCCAACTTCAGAATCGGCTCCGGAATCGGCTCCAGAATTGATTCCGAACACGAAATCGAAATCGGGTAGGTCCGATTCGTAGCTCCCATCACTAATTTGGAGACACATCTGGTGCGGTCAATCCCCCCCCCTTACTTACCAATACCAATCCACACGGGAATGTGGCGCCGGCTGCCAAGGTAGCTGACGAAAATGACCGTTATAACGTTGCCAATCTCGTAGCTGGACGCTATCAGCCCGGACAGGCTGGACGGTATTTCGAACCGCTTCTCTATTGTCGTTATCACTGAGTTGATGTAGCCGGAGCTGAGCGCTTGCTGTAGCGTCACGAGAATGGAAAGGAGCAGGACAAACACCTGGAAGGGAAGGAGGCAGAGCGATTACAGCTTTGTTGGCTTAATTAATTTCCTAACACAAAGCAAATAGCATGGAAAAGATTAGTTAAAGCTATTACACGGTCATGACACTTTGTCGCAAAATACAGAAGAGGAATTTAATTTAAACAAATGATATTAAAATAAGGATCAATGTAGGAAGAATTCCAACATTTTTGCCATTTTACACCGTCTCACTGTCCTTAATCGGTTCCAAGAAATGGTGGCATCAACCCTTTATCCTTCCCAGAAATACCTTTCTCTGCCATTTGATACAGCAACAATCTGTAACAATCTGTAGCATCATTCTGCGTAACCCCCCCTAAACTTTTTGCCCTTTGACCCAAAAGCGTACCTTTATCCGGGCGAAATGTTGTACCGCCGATGGGCGGCAGTTTAGGATGCCACAGTCGCGCATGTAGTCGTCGTTGATCAGCAGCACGTTCGGTAGCGGTTTGTCCCGGTCCATCATTACGCTGCTCGACGGCTGCCGGCTGTGGCACTTGATGACGGTGTCGGCGGTCGCCGTGGCCGAAGTTGCCGTAGTGCTGGCGGTCGTGGTCGCTGTGTTGACCGACATGGGCAGCGATTCGGACTCGGTGTCCTGCGGTATGTCGGCACTGCTGTCGTCGGTCTGTGCCTCCGAGTACAGCCCGGTCATGGCGTACATGGACTCGTTGCGCCTGCAACGAAACAGTGGAAGTTGTAAAAGAGTTGTAACACGCGGACATGGGTATCGATTACAAGCTTTGACATTACACCCACGGCCACCACGAAGAGGACTACTGTGCGGCAGCAAAATTGGACTCATACTACAAAATATTTTGGAATTGCGCATCGAAATTGGACACATTTTTCATCGTTGAACATTTTAATGGTAAAGTTCGAATACGAATACATCTTTCTGTTTTGATGCCTAATTAAATTTCTCTTAGATTTGGGGCGGAAATGACCCTTATAAAATAGTCATTTCAAGTTTAAAAAAAAGCAACATTGATCGAATGTTATCTCATCATGCCTGAAAGCTTCTTCTCACTCACCTATGACCTTTGCGTTGGCTGTTGCCACCGTCGATTGTTCCACCGGACGTTGTCATTTTCATCCAACGGAAAGAGTTAGTGCTCCGCGAAGAATAAACCGTATTTTAAAAGCTCCACACAACTGCACACACCGGCGCCACAAAAGTGCAGCTGCAACGGAGGAGACGGGGAGGAGGAGCGCAGGATGATGGATAGGTAATAGATGTGCACACTTCCGGCTCAAGGAAGGTGACTCGTGCCGCTCTGCAAGCCCGTCCGATACTGCCAATGGTCGACAAGGGCCGTCGGATGAGCCGCTATCATGTCTTCTGCTTCGAGGTCGTATGTTCCTAGGCCTAGAAACACACACTGTAGCAGCAGCAGCAGCAGCAGCAGCAGCAGCTTGGCCGCCCTATTGTTGCAGTACTTCCGGCGGGTTTGACATGGAGAAGGAGGCGACACACTGTGTGCCGGTCGGTAGATGGATTAATTATTTCCTGCAAAGAGAAACAAAGCAAAAGCTGTATAGACATGATGTTACAAAAGGCTTTGGAATACAAAAAGAAGGCCTGTTAAGGGATATTGCAGCAGCAGCTAACTATTTTACCAAGAAGAATTTATTGGAGAATATTGGAAGGAACATCAGCTACGGAAATTACTTTCCAATCGACATGAATTGCCATGTCGCTGTCGGGCTTTTGGCGCACCTGCGCGCGTAGCAATATGAAGAGGCTCTATTTTTAAAATGAGGAAACATGGCACCGCAAAACTAGCTTCTATTAAATTCCCATCCCGGTAAGGGACACGCGACACCTAAACTGTAAACGATTGTCCACAGCTCCAGCTCCCAGTTGGCAACATATCTATCACTGTGGAGTTGGCCATGACGACCAGGTATGTCGTTGCCACGTGAACGTCATCTCTGGGGGATTTTGAAAGGCTCGCCGCCGCGCGCGCTTGCTTAAACGAATCCAGGTTAACGACCATTTAATAAGCAATTTGGTGTAATCGCAACCTGGGCTGCACAACACCGGTGTCCGGCACATTTTTCATCACCACGCGCTGTGGAATATATAGAAAAGCCAAGTTCTAAAAGTAGTAGTACGCCGCCTCTCTTCGTCCAGGTTACATAAACAAACCTTTTGACATGCACACACACGGATCAATATGGCGGCAAGCAATGCTAACGTGACTTTAATTTGGTGCACAACACACTTGACGTGTTCTAGTGGGGACCTACCTACCCGAAAAGCGCATCATGCTGTCAAAAATGGATGATAAGTGACTTTCACCCGATACTGCACTGGCGCGGTTTTTCGCGCATCGTGTGGCGTGGTGTGTTTGTGCCAACAAAATCGAAGGTGTTGATGCTAATAAGCGCTCAAGCGCTGTGACATAATTGTAAGTCTGATGAATTCACACCGACCGACACTTTTGGGGAGGGGAGGGTGGTGCCAAAACATCCAACATCCGGTTACACGTAGCAGCAGCAGCACATGTGCTCGCCACATTTGGTGGCATAGAGAGAACGGCATTTGATGCCCTACGTCGCCTGGTCACCCTCCCTCTAGACACATTTCCCCCAATGTTGCAGTGAATTTCCGGACGCAACCACAACCGGATTGGAATGCTGCTCAACGGTGAGCTATTTTGCGGAACAACAACAACAACAACATGTACTGTTGGATGTAGTCCATGTCCCTCCCAAAAAAAAACCGTAAAGCGTTCTGGTCTACCTGCAGTCGCGCTCTGTTTTGACCGATGGGGATCAATTTAGTGCCAACACGGTTCCGCGTTCGGTCGGTGCCGCAATCGGAAATGGGAAAATGTGACGAGGTAACGACGACGAGGGGCAAGGAGAGAGGTCTTGATGCACCGATCGATGATGTGGGCATATATTGCGAATCACAAATTTTCGCAATTAATTATCGTGGCGAATGAGTACTGCTGCTATCGAAACACATTTGCAGAGATGTCACTCTTATCGGCCGGCGCTGTGTGTTCGATTGAAATGATTAATTGAATGGGACCGGCAGGTATGTAATGGAAGTGCATGGAGCTGCAAGATAGACATGGCAGTAAATTGAGCCCTGCGTCATTTTTGTTCGCATAATTCGCATCATTATTTCTACTCTCGTATTATCAAAAGATCCGGATCTGTAAGCTATTTTAGCAGCCGGATCTATGGTATGAAAACTCCCTCTTTCTGGGAAAAATATAGAGGCTAGTACAGTGATCTACAATATCCGACTCGCTAGTCTCATGCGGCTCTTTGCTGCCTAGATGGCTGCTCTGGCTGCCGATCGTATAATTCATAGTACTTTTAAACATTTTTACTCTTGGGTTATCTATTTGGCTCTGCACGTACGAGCATTTTTGTGTATAATTAGGCACTCCATAGCCTAGTACATCAATGAAAGACGTGTACTTCCCCAAGCGGTCCCGTGGTACATTCGTCAACTCGAACGACCTAATAACTGCCCGCCATGGGTTCAGGCCTCATATGGCCCGTTCCCCCGTAGCAAGGACTGACTATCCTGATGCGGTAGTACGGAATATGTCTCGTTACGACACGTTACATAGTGCGATAGGACGTTACGCAAAATAGGAGAAGAAGAAGAATAATAATAATAATAAGAGGCCCTTTCCGTTTGAAATTTGTAGGCTGAAATTTCAACCTGTCAGCTGTTTGCATTGTATAGCAGTTTTCGAGCAGCTATCTAAGTGAGTATAATATACAGGTGGGCTTATCCCAAGGGGAGAGAGGAAGGTGGGAGTCGTTTTTTGCAAT
>KB666732.1:1543732-1576422 GCA_000349065.1 Anopheles quadriannulatus | reverse complement strand
TGTACACTCTACACTCTACACACTCAGCACAATACACACTTGCCACACTGCTTACGCTAGGCATGTGGTGCGTTATACGAAATACACTCGTTACACACAAGTAGGACTTCACGCCACACAGTTACACACAGGACACACAGTGATACTACTAAAAGGGCAGTCGGTGAACTTTCGGCTTTGAAGCAATTTCGATCTGTTGCTGTGGAGCGATCGTGATAAGCATCCGATCGCATCGACGGTTGGAGACAGAATGCAAAATGATTTTTAAAGCACGCCAAAAATCTAAACCATTTTTAGGACACGCGTGTCAATCCGTTTTGCCACTTTACTACAAAGCCCAATAATACCCGCCCTTCGCTCCAAAAATGCAGATGACCGAAAACGTCAAACATTTGCTTACTCAACCCATCCTCCGCGATGCGGATAAAGCGTGCCTTATCTAGCTAATCGGTGATGGTCGTAAACCGGATCGAGGGCTGTGTGTGTGTTTGTGTATTTAATTAACAATTTTCCCAAGCTTACATGTGCTCCGGACGATCGGTTGTAAGAAAATCTAAATGGAAATGCTTGCCAAACGGTGCAACACAGTGACAGGTTTGTTGAACGGTGCAAAGTTGTTGCTGTTGTGTGTAAAAACGGGTTACTTTTAGAAGATTCCCTTGTCCGGCAAGGTGTTGCACACAGTTTGGCAAGTTTGGAATTCAAATTGGCGATGAAATCAAAACGGTAAGAACATTGAATGTTAAGGTAAGAACTTTTTTTACCCCTTACTTGTTTTTTTGTTAGCAAAAAAGAAACAATCTGCAAAGCGCCTAGTGAACGAATTTAAATAAATTTATTGTGCCTGCACACGCATCGCGTGCTTCAGCGAGCAACAAAACAGCACTTCTGTGACAAAATAGTTGCGCGCTTCCGCTTTTGCTAAATGTGGCTTACTACTGCCCTACTGTTCACACACCGTTGAACTAGTTTTGACCTACCGCAACCACAGGTTTTCGTATTAAAAATTACAAAAGTTCTCTTGCTCTCCCTCTCTCAGGGGGTGCGTGTGCATTCGGACCTGGGCAAAGAAAATATTCCTTGCCCGATTTTGCTGGGATTGTGTGGAATAATTTAAAACAGACTTGCTTCCCCTTGTCCCGTTTGGCCTACATCATGGGCAAAAGGTAGCAAGAGCAAAACCGGAGAGGTTTTGGATAGGTCGTCGTACGCCGGAATCGTGATGTCCTCGGGGAGTCTCTTTGTGACTCCGCCAAAAAGGAAGAAATTAAATAGAGCGACAGAGAATGATGCAAAAAATTGAGGTTATGACCTGAGCATTCAACTTAGCAGCACATTCACTTACTTACAGTGGAATCCGGAAAACGAGTAAACCCCGTGCGAGGAAGTCGCGTTACGAGAAAGCTCACGGGATATGGCAAACAGGAAGCGTTTTAATCTTTTAGGGTAGAGTATGCAACAAAAAATTGTTGTTTTGCAATGTTTTAGATTTATGTTTATAGATGTTTCGCCAGTTTTCTTTGATTTTTAGCTTAGTTATGTGTTTGTGAATTCTTTTATTTATTTCTTTATTTATTTATTTATCTACTTATTTACTTATTTACTTATTTATTTATTTATTTATTTATGTATTTATTTATTTATTTATGTATTTATTTATTTATTTATTTATTTATTTATTTATTTATTTATTTATTTATTTATTTATTTATTTATTTATTTATTTATTTCTTTATTTATTTATTTATTTCTTTATTTATTTATTTGTTTAATTCTAAGTATGACGGCTTTTTACAAGCCGTATTGTATTTTTTTATTTAGTTACTTTTTATATGTGATTTATTTATCTCTTGGTCAACTAATAATTTTGTTTATCTTTTATTTGTTCATTTGTGTATGTGGTTGTTTGTTTCTTCTTCTTCTTCTTTAATTTACATCCTTATTGATTTTTTCCCTTCTTTTCCCAACAATGCATATATTTTTATGAACTTATGCGAAATGTTTATAAGTTATAAACTTATTTAATCCAATGTAAAGCAAAAATAGTTTTTTTTAAACTATTTTGAATTTGGATGAAAATTAAGTTTGGTACACAACTCAATCAATCGCATCATTTTATGCATTACATTCTCTTGCCCAAATTTGCCCCCCCCCCCCCCACAGAATCACCAAGCGACCGTTCAAAAAGCGTAAACATAAACATTTCACCGCGGCCGAACGAACTCGATTAACAACAGACGACGAACATCTGTTTTGGACAAGCTGAGCATTTCCCGTTTTTTGTTCGCAAACAACAAAGCGTATAAAATCTCGTAAAATTGCCGGTAGGTTTAATCGGGCATGCCGTTTGCTTGGTTGTTTATATTGCCGCCGATGGATCTGATCGGGATCGAATATCCATCCGTGCAGCCCCGCGTTTGCGAACGATAAAGCATTGCGCATACTTCGGACACATCGGCGAGGCGCGAACCAAACCGCACACACAAGGTCTATCAGCGTCAATAAATTTGACTCTAGTTTTTGCGCAATACTCGTTTTGTTCAGCACCTCCAGCAGCCCCGACAGCCAAACGTTTATTTTCCAATTAGTTTACCGTTCGTTTGTATGTGTTTATATATAGAGCTCTTGAGTCGGTCAAAGGGCATTGGGGGAAAATTGGTAAAGGAAAAAATTGTGTCAAGCTTAGGAGAAGGAAATTAAGACATGTTCATTGGTATTTCAGCACCGTGAAACCCAAGTTCGGGCTCTATAAAGTTCATCGATTAAAATTGTAAACAACATTCAATTTGCGCGGACATACCGTTTCCAGCACTGTAGATTCATTGAAATAAATAAACCGATTGATTATTTATGCATTCGTTAACGAGTAAAGGATCTGGACGAATGGATTAATCACCTTTTGATGAATGATTTTTTTTGGTTTTCTCTCCTTTTTCCGTTGCTTTTCACTTGCTTGAGCAAGCTGCAACATCGTTAAAACCGTCGGACGAATGCATGATTATCGACGGGAAAAATTACGCATATTGTGAAATTCACAAGCGCAAACAACTCTCCCCAATGCGACAAAAAAACGTGAAGATGATAAGCGAAAGGAACGGGTAAAATCAGCCGAGGAAATAAATTTGTTGATTTATATTCAGTCCTCGTCAGATGCTATTAATTAGTAATGGTCCTCGATGATAGAACTGTTTACATATTATTTAGACATTTAAAAGCTCAATAATTTAGATGCATAACCCCTCATTAGCAATGCTTTTAATCTTGTTTATATATTTCACTATCATTGTTCATAGTTGGCGACTTCTAAATGTCGTTTTGGGACACTTTTTTGACACTTTCTTGTGTGAAATGAACTTGCTTTGATGTGAATTATACTCTATGGCACTCTTATTGGACAAACACACTGAAAATTCATATTGTATTCCACATAAGCCTGACAAAAAAGGGATACCATAGAGTCCTTCTCACTTCACATTAAGTTTTTCTTCCGTAAAAAAGAATCAAGAAAGTGTCCCAACTCGTAATAAACACAACGTAAGAAAGAATCGAGAATTTAAAACAGTGTAAATAAAATAAGTATACAATCAAGATCTATAAATCATATTCAACGCAACAGAACTATAAACCAAAATAAATCAAATAACGTTACCTCAAACAACCGAAGTCCAGCTTATCCCTATTATCGTCAATAGATTATGACAAAAGAACATGGAGGCCACAATGAATAACGGTACGGAATCAGGCAAAAATTACAATATTACTGCAACGAAAATTGCTTCGAAAACTATGCTTGGACTTCATAAAACATGAACCATACTTACAGTCACGACCGGTTCTTTATTTAACAAATTGAACGGAACTCCCCTCCTGTTCGACCATGCCTCCCTCCCTCTCATAGCAACTTTCTTCGTGACTTTCATCTCATTTTCCAAACCATCGCGACCTTCGGTAGCCACACGATATCGCTCCACAATACTAACCTTTCCCATCCTTTGGCTTGGCGTGAGCACGCAATACACACACACACAAGGAAGTTAAACTGCACTTGGCCAACACAACCGACGACCAACCAATCAAGCAAAATAACTGACCAGGGACAACACCATGGGCCCATGGGTGTGTGGGAAACAAAATGCATCAAACGCAACGGCACAGTTTTGCAAAGCGCATGCATTTATACATGCAACAAGAGGCAACAGAGAGGAAGAAAGAAGTGATGGAGAAATAAAATTAATTTTCATTCGTCGCTCCCGATGGGTGTAGCGAGGGAAAGGTCAGTAGGTATTTGGTACGATTGGTCTCCAGTTTCTCCTGACGCTTTCAAACGGATCCCGGTGAGTGAAGTCCGCTGCACACACAAAAGGCAATCGTCGCACACCAAGGCTCGTTCGTTTAGTAACGGTAGTTAATTAAATTTGCATAGCGACACACACACAAATGTGTAATAAATACCCACAGGTACAACAATAACAACACTTTCTGGAGGGAAGCTGCCAACGAGGGAAGACATTGGAAAGTGCATCCGGGAAATGGATCCTCCTCCTGCTTAGCCTTCTTTGACTGTTGCCTAGGGGCGACCGGCAATCCATCGTACCTCGGGTGAGATTTTACACACTGACACACACACACACACTGACACACACACACTGTCCCGATGGCGATTACACTGCAGCTGAGCAAACCGGCGTGGAGCGTAATTGGAGCAAAAGTAATGCGGAACTATAATGCAGTGCAAGCGAAATAATCGTCGGCGGCACACCAGTAGTCACGACTGGTGTGGCGCCCTTGAAAAATGCCCCCCTTAGCTCGTGCGGGTCGTTATGAATGCACAAACAGTGAGCTCTCAGCCACACACACACGCCCCAAAAGGTCAACACGGTCGGAGGATTTGAAACAAATGGTTCAAGAAAATGGATGCTTCCCAAGCATCCCTCTCTTGTGCAAGGGCGCACTTACTCCTAGAGTACGGCGCAGTTGCAACAGGTCGTCGCTTCGACCTACCAGTGCCTTCCGTTCGTTCGGTTGGTTTGTGTGTGTGTACTGCACCGCCGGGAGAGAGGTCGATCAATCAATCCCTGTCGATTGTGTGGTGTCGAGAGAACGTGAACTTTTCTGTTTTGCGTGACATTTTACAGCGCGCGACCAGCGTTAGAAAGAAGAGAGGAAAAAAAAAGATGTACTGCCTTGGCTCTGCACCACTTGAGGAAGGAAATGGCGGGCACAGAATAAACGATCGATTGCAATGCAGCTTTCTTTCGAAGCTTCGCCTCATCATGCGCTAGCAGCCCCAGCTGCTGCTGCTGCCTGCAGAAGACTAGTCTTGCATGAGTAATGCATTTTTAATGCCACTCCAATCCACCGCCGTGTGGAGACGAGTACGGAAGAGAAGGGGCTGTCGGGGCTGCACACCGGAAGAACTAGATTGCGTTGTCTTTGACGGTTTGCCACTATGTTTCGGGCGGAGTTCTGGCGGTCGAAATTCCTAGCACGAGAGCAGATGCACAAGGCTGCTGCTGGGCATGTAAATGTGACCTAGCAGTTTGGTTTTGGGTTGACGGTTCGTAAGTTTACTCACGTCCAGTTTTTTTTTCGGTTTTTGGAGCGGAACATTCTATGAAAGGTGTGTATGATTTTTACCCTGGAGCTTTTTTTCTTTTTGGCAGCAGAAATGGGTAAAGCATGTGAGCAGAATTCATAACACCATTCCATGCTTTTGGTTCGCTGTTTTAAGTTCGTTTGAAATTATTTTGAGAAGATTCGAAAAGAAACAGCGGACCTTGTTGAATAAAACTTTACAAAGGGTATTTTTTAACAATAAAACTCTAAAGTAAAAAAAACTGGGAAATGACAAACTGTTTTTAACGATTAATTGTGAAAAAATCCAATTGGTATAAAAACCATAGGAAGGATCGTTAAACGCTATCAGCCAAGCAAGTAAATACAACTTGTGAATTGTTATCATACACGATAGTGATTTTCTTCAGAACAGGCATGAACAGTTAATAAGTAAATTAGTATTAAACAACGATAAACCACAATAACTTATACAGGGATACTAGTATTATAAAATAATACTAAACAATAAAACAATAATTTAAAAATTATAAAACTCTACAGGAAATCCTATAAGGAAAATTACTTTCCTTATAGGAAAAATGGCATCACTACACAACTTCAGAATTGTGAAAATATTTGTCCCAAGGAGTATATTTTCTTTATACATATTTTTTTTACAATAATTTAAAGCAATGTTTTACAACGTTTATTTGCATTTAGTTGACCTGCGAAGATTATTAAAAAAAATAGATTTATTCATTCCATTACAACAGCACACCTTGATATAAGAAATATTTATAAAACACAAATATACTCGAAAAATGTGCTATATTTGAGTTTAGTCTTATTAGCACACAAATTAAAGTTAAAAACAAGGCTTCTAACATGATATTATTACAATTCCTATAGAATCATATTTTCCCACTAAAAAAACTGTAACGATGAGTTTACACGTTTCTGGCAAAAATTGCACTCTAATTTTTATTTATCACTTCCCATAAATATTATCCCGTCCCATTCCCGGGGCATTCCTTGCCATCATCCAAGACCAGCTCAAACCAACCTCGATTGCTCAGCTTCCGAGAAACCCTTAAGCCCTGCTGAATTCTTTCCACACACAGCACAGCTGGGGTCTTTTCCTTTCCTTTCCAACTCAACCAAGTCCCTGGACAAGGCAGTCCAGGGCCAGTGCGTGTGCTTGGGTAGTTCATGGCACAAAAATAAATGGAATTGACATCCCGCTGCGCAAGACGATGGCCATTTCACGCAATTTATCAGAACTGTTTCGGCTCTGTCTAAAGTTCCCGAAGAAAAGAAAAAAGCTCATCGAAATCGAAATATGCAACAAATCACCAAAAACCACTGCCTTAACCAATAATTCAGCATGGATTCGGTTTTTGTTTTTTTTTTTTGTTTTTTTTTGCAGAAACAAATTCCCATTTCATACGCACGAAGCATTCCTTCCCTTTGTACTCTTGTTGCTTTTAAAATTTATATTAAAAAACGACATCCTGCTCGGGAGATTTTAAGTGTGCACCGGCGGCTTAGGGGAGCTATAATTTGCTTTATCGTTGTAAGGATTAAATTGTCTCCCTCATTTTCTCTCTCTCTCTCTCTCTCACACTACCATTCGCCCTTACGCCCTCTGTTGGGGCTGCTTATATCGAGACACACAGCTGATGGCGAGGGATAACTCGAAGGATTCGCCATAATGATAATGCGGTGGTGGAATAAAGCCTCCAGGGAAGGTACTCTCCGGGGGCTCGTACTAATTAAAACTTTTAATCGTGACATTGCTTCATTAGTGCTTTCGAGCCAGACGGCAATAGAGAGAGGGAGAGAGCCCAAGCACTGCAGCTTTCATAAATATTTTATGCTTGTATGACTTCTCCTCCTCTGCAATGCTCAACTGTTGCTAATTTTTTGATGTTGCAAAGAACAAAAAGGTTCTAAACAAAATTATTGATTTTTAGAGCAACTCACACTGGGAAGGGCTGGGCACACAAATTCTCGTTATATATACATACAAAATAACATCATTTTACGTCCATCTGAATCCTGCCTTACTAACCGCACGAGCATAAATGTAGAGCTCACAGCATTTAATCTCATTTCATAGCAACGACGGTCAACAGCTGGCTGCACTCAGCTGTATAGGAGCTGCTGCATACGAGAATCATTGCACCCGTAGTGCAACGACACCGAGAACGGCTGCAACACTCCTCTCTATCAGCGTCCTCTGTAGGTGTGCGTGCGCGTGCATTCATTATCGCGCTCCTAGCCTTTTGTTCAGCTGAAACACTGGACGGACGCAGCACGAACTGATGATGCATATGCTTCTCTGATTGCATGCGAAAAGGCCTGAGGAAGGTGTCTGAGAGTGAAGGCAGAGAGACCACGCGTCACTCTTTGCACCACGAATCCGCTAGTCGTCCGAACACAGTCCGATGCTGGTTGACGGGAGAAGTTTGACCTCGAACGATTCTCGTACGCTATGCGATTGGTATATTGGTAACGGTTTGATGATTAACATACAACGGAACCGTTGTCCGAAGGCTAATCAGATTACTATTCCGAACAAAGAAAGAATCGTAACAAAGAATAGTGTGTTTGTGTGATTGTATAGGATGGAAAGTATATGATGGGAGGAGAGATTTTGCAGTAGAAATGGTACTCAGATTTATTGGAAGTCGGTTGAAATGTAATAAAAACACCTATTAAATTGTCAAATTAACTTGAAATTAAATCAAATGAAAATCTAATCCCCATATACAGTGTTGTACCGTGGGATAAATACCTTTTTATTCGGTATTTATTTTTTGGGGTTTTACCGACTTCGTAGGAATGAGGTTAACTTCTTCATACAAGTCTACGCAGGTCTCAGGTAAATGTATGGTCTCTTTACCGAAATCTAATAATTTGTATTATACTCCTAACGAGCAACTTCATGTTCTCATTGATGTCCTACAATCAGATGTTGAAAGGACTCGATTTCTACATCTTCTATCATTAAGAGCAAATACGTTTTCCCCAAATTAAGAACTCGAACATTTTTATGGATTCTAGAAAGGAAGTTTTATTAATAAGTTGAAAACGCGATTAATCCAAGCGTTTCACAAGCGTTTCACCAGCTACATTTGGCAACCTCCAAATTAGATCTAAAAGATCGAGGTACGCTACTACTAAGTAGTAGTCAAAAAGGGAATTGACAACTGTTGAAGGATCTTTTTAAGCAAGCTTGAGTGGCTGGCAGGATACGATTGCTGGGGGATGAGCATGGGCATGAGGATGAGAGTTATGAGCATGAGTCCGGCCCAACACCAAAAAGGTGTTCGACAGCGATTTCCAGTTAGGCATAAGGCGCAGGAGAGCACAGCAAACTCGATGGCTGGATCAGGCGAAGCGAGACCTGTAGGAGCTGCACCAAGGGACCGAGCATCCTGGAGAATCATTGTTTACCGGGCCATGTCACAATAACGTGCTCTATCGTGAGTAGGCCAACAAGAAAGAGAGATAGAGAGAGAGAGTCATACAGTAAGGACATATTTTCCCCTAATGTAATGTGTTTCCTTTACAGCGACCATACAAAGCCAAGCCGTATTGCTAATGTCTTAAAACAAGGATGAGCAACTCTTGCGATCTGCAGGCCACATTTGTAACAAAGTCATCTTGGCAGGCCACATCACAATGATTATCGACACGATGTAATGATGTTTTCTATATTCTACATTACAGCTATATCGACACAGCTTCTACTGGGATCACTTAAACCCCAATTTACCCGGGAATTACCCATAGAATGTTTCCCAAAACTGAAATTACTCGATTTGGTACATCCCTGATTATATATCGAGAAAATAAACTCAATTCCCTTACAATACAAAATAAATTGGAAAAATGAATTAATTAGGCACGGGCAGAACAACAAAAAAAATGAAAATAACATTCGACGAGTGATGAGTTAAGTGGTACCATAAATCATATTCCACCCAAACTGCACCATCCCCAAGGGTCTCCAAGGACCCCCCCCCTTTCCCATCCCCTCTTGTTGTCACAGCGCTTTTGGCACACGATGAAATTGAGGCGACATCAATTCGGACCCGAAGTTTTCCTAAAGGTTTGCTCTCGTCGGTGTACAATTAAATTGCTTCGTTTCAAATTTTGACAGGCCCAAATTTAATTTCTTAATTCCGCTCCGTTGCTAGGGCGAGGTAATTAATTAGCACCGCTGAGGTATCGCCGCCGCTGAGACGAAGGAGCAGGACTGTGTGCAGGAGTAGGGTGGCGGGATGCGAAAGTAATTGGCAGAAATGTAAGTCCAAATATAAGTAGCATAAAAATAGCAAAATGGTACATTTGTGACTAAAGGCCCAGAAGTGGCACAAGGATTAGAATTAGATCGGTGTAGTTTTATAGCGTAGGATTGTAGAGAATTTGCTGTGTTAATTTATTACCTTTTAGAATCTCGAAAAGTTTTCAATTTTAATATTTTTTTATGTAGAATACAATTCAAATATGGTAAACTATTAATGCACTAATTTCTAACATTTATCTTGATCTTCATACAAGAAATAATACAAAAAATAATGCAACGAATAAACAATACTCTACTCCCTTTTCGAAGAGAAAGTAACAGGTGCACTGAACACCATTTTGCGCCATAAATTTATGGCCACCAAACAGAAATTAAGTCGATCGTTCAGATTTCACAGGCATTTTGCACGAATTTACCCATCCCATCGCATCAAACGGGTTGAGTCGGGTGGTCGGGATCGTAAAACGAACGACACACGCAAATTTTTTAACGACTCAACAACTATGCGGGCCCATTTGCATTCCACCTTATCGCGCCCCCCATCGAGCGCACGATAGCTCACAAACCAAAGCGCGCAGCAACTGTCCTTCAAGGTAAGCAAACGCGAAATAACAGCTGAAGTAAATGCTGCCTTCGCAAAGTAATTCATGCTGAGAATATTTTTCAAATCTCATTTTGTATAATCTGATCATAACAATATGGTCTGTGCTACTCTGGGAAATAAATGGGATATTTAGAGCAAATAAGGGCACGCCACGTGTTACAGCAACCATAAACAATTGCAGGATTTCAGTTAATTTGTAAGCTCATTTCACCCGCAATGACTCATCTCATAACACACCACACAGCCACCCATTCATTTATTCCCAGCTTATGTTTATTTATCTAACGGTCCCTCGGCAAATAGGCTAACACACACACAGGCGTATTTCATCGTCTGCAGTGACATAAATGCTTCTTCCTTATCGTAGCTCTTTTAAAAACAGATTTTTATAATCTTCTTGAGACATTGTCCCACCCGACCGCAGTCACAACAGCAAAACCACCTTCTTCTCCTCTGGTTTATGGTTTCATTTTAAGCCTCTAAAACAAAGAACCACCCCATCGAGCGAGGTGCATCAAGCGGTCTGTGGTGATGGCCCCTTTCTGTCCCCATCAACTGACTGACGGACGGACGGACGGTGTGTTTCTTGTGTCAGGGAGCGGGTGGCAAGGAAAATAAATCCCGCAACGTTACTGCTGAAACTGAAAACCTGGCGCCACCCGTCAGGGAGTTTGTGGCAAAGCAGCCGAAAGGCAAGCGCTAAATTAGCTTAGAGCTTCCTTTTCATGTGTGCGTGTGTGTTTGAACCTTACACTCGCATGACCTCATAAAACGGGGCGCGCGCAAGTGGTTCGTGTGCCGGCGCACAAATTAATGCAAATAAACAACGATTGCCACACACACTGGCAGGGGGTTAAAATTGCAGGTCAAAATTTTACCATTCTTTTGTTTTTAAAGCGTAATTTTATGTTTTAAAGAAGACGATTACATTGAGGCTCTTATGCATTATTTGCATCCATAGTTGCAAGTACTAAAACGCATTACAGGGGTTTCCAAGTCATTTTCGAATGTGCACAGAATTATTCACCGCATCCAAGATGTTTTTCAATGGCTGTCAAGTGGTGTATTCGCTTCGAAATGGAATTTCAGTTTTAACCCATGATTTTCAACACATAACAAAGACCTGTCAAACTCAATCCAGCTTGAGTTGTGTTGAAAATCAAAAATTAAATTTTGTTATGATCGATTGATTTTGATATTGAAATGCAATTTACCACAAAAAAACACGATTTACAAGTGAATACTAGAGTAATTTGCCAATTGTTGAAGACTTACACTTTTTTGCGGCTCAGTTTCTAATGTAAAAGGCATTTTTCAACAATGGCAAGAGCTTTTTCAGCAGCCCAGCTGTCAAAAAATAATGACAGCTGTTGAAAAACATCTTGCCAGTTTTGAATAGTGCCGTTCAAATTGAAAACTGAGCCGCAAAACAGGTTAAAAGTACAGCCAACGCATTTCATATGTTTGAGATGGATAAAATGACAATATGCATGTCATGCGTACCTAGTATACATCATTAATGTTTTAAAAATAAGTATAATAAGTTTAAAAATAGTATGTGCATTTTATTTTAGGCAGAAACATTTTTTTTTTATTCAGGATGAACGGTCTAAAAGGCCGTATTGCTGCAGAAAAATAGTTAATAATGTCATGAAATACTGATTTTAAAACTTATTCAAAAATCTAATTGTTGGACACTTATACAAACTCAAAATTCTATCATTGCACACTTTAAGCCCAATTATTGCACCCTTTCCAAAAAATCCATTCATTTAGTCGAAATATTTTCATTTGTGTTAAAAAAATCGAATAAGTTTTAAAACAACAAGTAGTATAATATACAGCAGAAATGCTCAATACTTAAAGAAAAATGCTAGTTTTCATCGATGTTTTATAAATATTTGGAAAAACAACAATTTATACGAAGTGTGGAATAATTTGGTGGCGTTCACTAATTATTAAACTGTAAAATCTATGTATACCCGAAGGAAGTTTATATAAATTGATGATATTCCCTGCTGATAATTGTGAAAAGGTTTTTTTAAAGACTAGCAAATTGTCTAATACTAGAAAAGCCAGAAACCAATTAGAATAATGACATTAACCTAATGGATTCATGATTAAGCTCATTAAATTCAACCAAAATAATGTGTATAATTATTGAAACATCGAAGACTATTATTAAAAATAGTATAGAAATAAATAAAAAAACGCAAAATAAATAAAATAAAAACACAAGATTACGAAACAATCTATAAAAATGTAAATTAGCCCAACTAAAAAGAGTGTGTGTGTGTGTGTGTGCATTTAAGTTAGGCACGACAATTTATTGCTTCCATTTCCATGCTTCCTCTCCTAAAAAAGACCGGTGGTTTTAATGCTTTCGAGACGATGACTAATCCATCCATCCAAGTGCACATTACATGCTTCCGTAATTGATAGCACACACACACACACACTCAGCAGCGTGTTTGGCGCCGACTTTGTGGAACCCTTTTTGCCTGCACGCAGTAATACGTTGCCTGCATTGTAAACTCTTCAGCATGACTGGTTTAAACAAACTGCAGACAAAACCCATACACCTACTGCTGGTGCACTGCATTTTGCGGTGTGCAATGCGACATGATTTTTCGTTCTAAAGCAATCCGCCTTACAGCCCTTGGTAACTGAATATGCGCTATTCTTGTAAAGTTATTTGAGAACTTTTTGAGGACGTGTTTAAATCCGTCTAGATTTACTTTTGCACTTTTGCCAAAAAAAACAACATCCCCTCCCCCCTTTCCGATATACTCGAAGGCGTCAAACGATGACGAACGAACGCGAAAAGGTGAATGAGCCCACACAATGTTTTATTTTCGCTTGCCGCTTGCGGCCCCACCAGCGCATACTGAGGCGGATTGAGTCGTTGGCGGTGAAGATTGTTGGCTGCAGTGTGTAGGTAGTGGGAGGAAGTTTCTTTTGGGAAAGCAACCCAACACCCGCTTCTCTCGGTGTTCACCTTGACTATTGTGTGAAGTTAAAGCCGGTTTTTACCTGTGTTTTAATGTTTCGAAAGGCCGCTCAAGGTTGAACAGAAGAGAAGGAGGACAAAAAAAACTGTCGTCGTCGTCGTCGTCGTGTAATGCCGGATCCGTTGTGTGTGTAAGACGATTCCTGCAAGAAGGGAAAGAGAGTGTAAAAAGAAAAGCTTTTTTTAGTCTCACAATCGTAAGCGGAAAGTAGAAAGAATAGTTTGTTTAAATCTTAAAATGCTTATTGCTGGAATAGATTCGCTTTACATAAGCTGCTAGACGGAGCAGAAAAAATGAACCATTAAAGCGTCTCGATGTTCCACCACTTTTGCTTCCCCAATCCTCCTCCCTCCGAGGCTCTTGATCTAATTCCCGCGGTTCGGGACAGGAGATGATGAGAAAATGTCACGATTGTCGGCGAGTGTCATATTTTCTAAAGCTGTAACAGACACCGAACCACCGATCGTGAACTCAATAGAATGGGAAGCTGTGCACGCACACTCTCTCTTTGTAGCGGCGGCAATGGCAAGAGCTCACACCGTTCCGAAGGCACACGGGAACAGACGGGACACGATCCACACAATGCCCGGGGACAAGGTGCCATTTTACACCTCGGAATTTTAAAAACAGGTGGTTCCAACAAATGATACCTCGGCCCGATCTTTCCCCACGTTCTGCTAACCCAGTTCGATGCAGAACGACGGCAGGTGAGACTTGACTTTTGTGGTGCAGCGCCGCAGTGGTTAATTTTCACCGTTAAGCTCGGTATTGCGAAAATTGCCTAGACTGTTTTTATGACATCTATTACGTTTCTTTTCCTTCTTTTTTTCTTTCTTGCGGCATGTGCTGCACAAAAATTGGGTCACACCATTCCCATTTCTTTAACTGTTTCTGTTTTTTTACGTGCGATAACACAGATCTGATTGGAAGGAGAAAATAGTGATCTTTTTTTCCAACTGTAACTTTCTGGCTACGATTGGAGTTACGACATTGGCAAAAGGACTCTTTATTTCGCCCAAAGTTACTGAAAATCAAACTATTGCAAGTATTTTTTTAAGCAATCGGTTTTATTATTCATGACGCTAAACAATCCGTCACTTGTCGTGACGGCTTTTGTCGAAAGAGTGACCTTTTAGCTTTCACTTAGCCTCGATCGGGATCCTTCGGGACTGCTCGTCCCGATCAGTGGTAGACGCTGACCACACTAAACCTTTTCTGTGTCGCCCTCTTTTGGGAATTACAGGAATTAACGTGGTGCCAGCCAATCGACCGTTAATAATTATTAACAATTGGAGTTTAGTTTGATTGACAATGAATGTCGCTAATGGCTGCCAAAAGCAGCTGAGGGTCTTTCCTAGTATAAGAATTTCAAAAAGGTTTAAGTTCAGAGTGCCAGAACTATCATACGACAAATGCTAATTATCAAAACCTTTGAACCATCAGAGACCACCAAAATATGGTAAAAAAACTGTCGTTGCTGCTAAATTTTGGCTTTACAGGGTTTTCCAAGTCAGTTTCTAATTTAAACATTGTAATTCACCGTATCCAAGATGTTTTTCAACAGCTGTCAAATGGTTTATTTGTATCAAAATGAAATTTCAGTTTCAACACATTGCAAAGAACTGTCAAACTCAATCTAGCTTAACACATGTTGAAAATCATGGTGTAGATTTTAAAAACTATCATGATAAAAATGAAATGTCAGATCGATGTGGAACAACATCTTGCATGCGGTGAATAACAATGTTTACATTCGAGAGTGATTTGGAAAATCCTGTAACGCATCAATTTTGGACAGTGGACATACATTTTTGTCTCCATTTATGCCTCTAACGTACCTACTATTTTTGTCCTTAAGTTAACGAAAGTCCTGCAATTGACACTTGTAGAACTCATGATGAATTTACAAGTCATTTGACCATATTTATAGCAATTGTAATTTTACATTGCAAAAACACAAAATTGATGCCTCAGAGGCAAACATTGTAACAATCTGTTAAAATTTTGTGCTTTAAAGACAAAAATAGGCGAGCCAAAATTAAAATTTAACATTGCAATCTAACCAACTAAGAAATTAAAAAAATATTAATTCTGTTGACTATTTTGTTGTTTTTGATGTATTCTTTCTCTTGGTGTTATGTGTGGCCAGTGTTCTTTTTTAACATTTTTTTTCTTCTTTTTTTTAGTTTTTAAATCTTCTGCCTGAAACAATCATTATCCCATGTTAACCCATGTTTTAACATGATCCCATGTTAATTTATTAGTTTATTTCATTTCGTTCAGTTTGACACCAAAGGTCGAGTTAGTTTTATTTTTTAATTCACTTGATATACCACTGAGATACAGATACAATTACAAAATGGTAAGAAAAAATCGAAACAAAATAAAACTAAGCATTAATTTAAACGTTTAAATGTTTGACAGCATCTACTGAATGAAACCGTGAAATGGCTTTAACAGAACTTACGATCTAATCGATCTTAAGCTTTTAATGAAAATTCCCATTGCCTCATCATTGCCATCGGCACGATATCACCACTTCTGCACCACCATGCTCTAATTTACGAATTGGATCCGTGTAAGATTAAGTGATACCATTACGAAGAAGAAAAATAACACCCACGGCTAGCCGAAATTTGGCTGAATCGCTTTTCTCTTCAAGGTTACTAAGCAGCAATCCTAATGAGGCGGGTGGGCGGCTGAATAATGAATACGCTCATTCATTTTCAATGACAGACGTTTCATGTACCGCGCGCGCGGAATCAATAAAACCGATTGCCGCCGCTGCGCTCTGTACAAGGTTTACGCCTTTATTTATTCGCCCAGTTCTAGTAGCAAATAGTAAGTAAGTGGATTACCCACCCCTTACCTCGTTGTCTAGAGGGTGAAGTAGAGGGAAATTGGTATTGATTTGTACCAATTTACTGTGTCGTCCTTAGCCTGTGTGCGCCTTTCACCCTAGGTGCTGCAACTTACTTGCACAGAGCGAGTGGAGGGCACACCAGCGTTCCAAACGATGCGCTTCTGTATGGAAATTTAGCCAAAGGTTTGAAATTACAGCTCGAAATTGTTACAGCACTGTCGGTTCCGTCAAAAGTGAAACATTGATGGACGCAACCACCACCACATAGCATTCGAAATTTGATCCATCCTTCAATTGGAAATGACAAACAACGCGCTCGGTCGAGCTTACTCCACACCACTTTGTAGAGAAAGTGCAAGTCGGGACTTATTTGTAAGAAATGTTATCGAACGGGCGTACGGGTGCGCGAGCCAAAATATGTTTCACCGTGCAGTTACAGTGCCGTACCGAAGACACTCACCCATCAATAGATTGCTCGTTTTGGGTGGGAAAGTTAGCGAAATTAAGACACTTGACAGGTGGTGTTTGGAATTTCTAAAACCATGCCAAACAAGGTTGCTAACATTTTCGTTGTGAATAAATTATTTAAAATGCATTTTTTTAAAGCAACGTCATGATTGCATACAATCGCTTCATTATCAAGCACAACAGTGCAAAAGAAGAGTAGAGGCGTTCCATTTAATAATCATTGTATCACTTATTAATTGCGACAGTTCCAATTTGAAAATATGCGTCGTAAAAAAAATTCAACATTTCAACCATTTCCTCCTTAAACACCTGTCACAGCCTAAGCTCCATCGATTGCTCTAGCTGATTGATAATGGTTTATTTATTTTGGAAACATGAAATGCGGCCCACTGTGTAGTACTTCACCACCCCAAACGCACAGAACGCACCTAAACAACTCCCTTAAGCAACATCGTTCGCCATATGCTTCGGGGAGTGTAGAGCCATACCGTTACCAATGTCGACCATAGTCTTCAGTGTTTTTGGATCATGCTTTTCATGCTACAATCTGTTTGATGGTGCATCTGTGATGCGTGACAGTGGCTCTCTTATGATTTCATTTCTTATTCATAGTCAACCGAAAATACGACCCTTGCTTGCAGCAAAGAGAGCGCAAAACATAGACACACATCAAAATGACGAAAACACAACCGACCGAAAGGGTCATCACTGGTTGACAATTGAGAGGCATCATGTAAATTCTAGCACTGCGCAGTTTACTCGCACGTGCTCATAATGCGTAGTTTAAGAGTTTCAATGCACGGAAGTGTTTTCGTATTCACGCACTGTTACAAGAATTTGATAAGCGCTTTACGCGTTTGTTTATGGTTTCTTGGTTATTGTATGACATTTCGACCACAGGACTGAAGCGCAAAGATGGACATAGGCGTAGAAAACGGTTTGCAAAAAAATGGGTTTAAAAATGCAACCAACGAAATGAAGGCACGTCGCAGCTTTAAATTGTTGTAGGATATCGTAACTATGTACAAGTTCTTTTTTTTAAATAGCTTACTATTTGAAATTATTTAATTTACTGCTTCTCGAATAAAAATGAAATAATAGCACCATTGAAACATTTTGCTGTTTGATGACTAAAAATAATGACTTAAACATTACATGAGTTGTCGATAATTTCCCATTAGGTTTCTTATAAAACGGTAGAAAATTTGAAATACTAATCACAGCTTTAAATTATTGTACATACTAAGTATCTATGCTCGTAATTTTTCGATACTACGAATCTTACACAATTCAATTATTACCTACACTGGTTTAAAATCCAGTACAATCATAAACGAGAAGTTTAAGTTAGGCTACAGGGGAGTCAATCGAAGCTGGACTTGAAGACAGGCGATAAGAATGATACCAAACAACGAAACATGAAAAGTCCTTTTAGGCTATCAAAAAGCTTAAAAAAGGCCCGGTTCTACCAAGTATACAGGGGTTTTCAAGGGTTGCCAAAGCTTTGGGACACATTCTTCATTATTTCTGATAAGAAATGAACTTTATATGATGGGATTTGGACTCTATTGTACCATTTTTAGACAGCCGTATTGGAAATACATAGTACCATAGAATCCCACAATATAAATTTCATTTCCAAGAAGAAGTCAAGAAAGTGTCCCACAACTATGAGAACATCTGAAAAACCCTGTAACATCATTTTAAAAAGAAAAGGAACTGTACGTTTTACTCCCATTGCCATAATAGCTGTGTGCGCTCTATGTCATCTGTTTTCTACAACCAACAAACTTTCTGCAATAATAAAACGGAAAATTCGTGTAATTCAATCGCAAAAGCAAAAGAAAGCAATCAGGCAATATCTCACTCTCGCGGAAGCATTCCATTCCAGCCCAACAGAATGTCATAATCGCACGGTTAGAGGAGGCCCACTTTTGTCGTCTTCTCACACCGCTCGGCCCCCCCGATCGTGGAAGACACTTCAATCGGAATTTTTATGACCCCCAAAATGCGTGTACGCACCACGAATCCAGGTCTGCCATTAACAAAAGAAAAAACTCCACTCGCCCACCCCCGACGAATGATTCACGTAACCACCACCTTCACCAACACCAGCAAGGAGGGAGGAAAAGCCGAACGTATGAAATTATTGCGCGGCAGTACAATTCAACTCAATCCCCATCTGGCCCCATCATCATGGGGAAAACTCACGGAAAAAATAGATACGACAAAAGGCACCCAAAGCAACTCGCTCTCCCTCTTCTCCCCCTTAGTGTCGGTGCATATGGACGCGGTTGTCAATCAGTGCTGCCTGCTGCTGCGCACACCAGCAGAGCGAACAGTAGAGGCGGCGGCGAATGGAAATGGTTGATGCTTTGACGCAATACATCAATCCAATAAACATGCCACCCATGGTGGAGGTGGTATAGGCCAGAAGAAACCCCACCAATTCTTCTGGCCTCTACCACCTCTACCACCACACGGGTGTCGCAAGGATGTTTAATATTGTGCGAAAAATTCCACCAAAAATTGGCCCATTGTGGGGTGAGGTAGCCGAATTGTTCGACACGCTCGAAAGAAATGCAAAAACGAGCGGGCAGTACACACGCAAACGCTACACATCAAACTACGGACAAATGTATCTTGATGTTTTCTCCGACCCAAAAAAAAAATAATAATAACAAGAAAGATAAAAATGGAAGTTAATAAAACAGGATCTATTTATGAACAATTATTGACAGCATAGCGCATTTACCGCCCGGGCGCGTCTGGCAGAAACACACGCTAATGGCACGTGTTTTTATTTTTTTTTTGCTACGTTAAATAAGAATTTTCCTTCCCATTTCGCCCATGGGCTGTCTTACGACAGGCAAAAGGAAAAGTTTCTCCTGCGCTGCAGCGCTTCTATTTTCATACGTCCTTCGAAAGTCCTTCCAAAGAGGGAGAGCGGGCAGCGTCGTGATGCTCACACAGGTGGCATACCACCGCGCAGCTTCTTTGTGCGTTCGACAGCTGTGGAGATTGGGAGATTGGTCTTGCCACAAGTCGAATAAAAAAAACTAGACTACAAAATGTCGTGTGAATATTTGTAACAATTCATAGCAAAATGATTTTGTCATTAGTTTAGGGACAAAGAAAATTCGTACAAATGAAAAATAACTGGCAAATAATAAAGCTCTCGTGGTTGAATTATGTAGGAGCTATTTGTTTACACAAGAGTGGTCAGCAATATTCCATTTTGTCAAAGCGTTGTTTTATTTCATCTAGAGAAGATTAGCGACACATTGGCTTAAAGTTTATACGTTCTCAGACATCAAAAGACACTTGTTGCCACAAAGCTGCGCTTAGACTCGAGATACGCACACTGAGTTGTAATGAGTGAATGAGACAAATCTTTCCAGTGAATGAGTTTAATTCAACAAGTTAATTACCAAGTTAACAAGTTACTTATTTGTGATTGAATTATTTGCAACGGTTAACTCTTTCAATAACTCTTTCAATAGTTCAATCGTGATTCAATCGTGTGTCAATAAGTTGTCCGGGGATCAGTTCTGGATTACAGATGTAAGTCCTATACATGGAAGTAAGTTATTTGTAAAGTAACAACTATTTCGAGAGCTCGATGAATGGATGGAACTCTCCACACGGAATTGTAACTCATTTACAGATTTTTTTGAATGATTCTTCATGAGAGCGAGTTAAAGATTCAACTCACCATTTTACCATTCGTTCTGAATTAACCCACTGAGAGTTACTCCTATCACTAGTTTATGTTACCAGGATGGTAAAATAAGTCCTGCAAAATCATTCTTGCCACACTCTCTTAACTACAAAACAGATATGGACAATATTCTTTGAACTAAACAAATGTACAAGTAGTCCCCGAGATAAGCGGTACCTCTTATACGAAGATTCGGAGATAAGCGGTACCTCTTATACGAAGATTCGGAGATACGCGGTGTCTACAGGCATTTTCAATTTCCGTCCCAGTGTGGTCCACCATATTTGATTTCAGCAATTTTGTTCAATTGTAATTGTGCAAACGGGGTTTATAACACGTAAATTGGTGATTTTTTAGCTCAAAACCGTGCAGAAATTCGAGATACGATATTTCTTCTCAGTTCCCATTAAGAGCGTATCTCGAGGGACAACCTGTACCTTTAACACTGAAGATCGACTCAAAAAGCCCTTAGTTTAAATATGGCTCCCTTTCTACACTTCTACAAAAAGACCTTAAACCCAATCTAAATTGACCACAACATAAGCATGCTTTTACTTAAGCAAAACATAATCTAATCTAGGTCAATAGCAATTTCCATCTCAACCCCTTCCTCTCCAGGACCATTTACTGATCGTTTTCTGCCTCACATGGACCCCCTTTGTTCAATTGGCGGCCTGCATGGAGCGGTCTGCCTCAAGAGATCTCAAGACATCCCGACCGTGATCTGCTAACTCGATAACGCAACGGACGACGGTGGTGATGTGGAAAACGATGTACCAAGCAATTAGTTTTAATTAAAGTATGCCGCAAGAAGGGAGAGAGCAGCATCGACGACCAGCATCCAAGTGGAGCTGGCCCTCCCATTAGGCATTAAGAGTGCATCTCTACAATAGCAATAGCCGTACGTACCCCGTACCCCTTTAGTTTGCCACGCTAAAGTAAGCTCGATTAATGTGACCTCTCTATTGAAGAGGAAGAAAAGTGCGTTTTTAAGTCAACGAGAGAGACAGAGAGAGAGTAGAGTTTCTGATGTAGATCCCAAAGACATAGAAAATTATGATAAGAGGTGTATTTTATGATGTTAATTAAAACATCTACAATGATTTTCTGCCCACTGCATATCACATCTCGTTCCAATCACTTTGCACAACACGAAATACTTTAAAATACCAAGAATGCTCAACATACTGTGATACCAGCTGTCCAAATGTACTGCCCGAATACCAACCATATGACATAACATTGGAGGTGTGTGTGCCTGCTCTATAGAAACAAACATTTCATAATACTCCAACCATGTTATCAACAAAAAAAGAGGCTACATTACCTGCCCCAAACACTCACACACTACACCACGTCAGAGCTCAGTGGGGCACTTTGTTGCTCTTGTTATTGGTTTGACGTAATTAATTGCTATTTTTCCAACACTGTTTTCCAGTACCGAGGAAGACAAATTGAATCACGTATAAATTAATCAAAACGCACAGTTCCGAAACGATGGCAATTAGCTATTAACAATTTACGGGCGCGCGCGCGCAAAACCCTCTCTTGCCTCTCTGCTTTGTGTGTGCGGGACACCATGGAAGGTTTGGAGCTCGCAGGTCCTACGTAACCGTTTCTACAGATACGCGCCGCTGCATCGGCCAAAGAGCAACGGTTGAATGAATTGCAAAAGCAACAAAACGCGTACAAACGTAAATAAAAGGGAACTGACACCACCCACCAACCCCACACGCGTCCAGAAGATATTTCGAGTTTATGCGTAAATTTGCGCTCTACTCTCCACTTTCAATCAGCAGAAACATGCCCAGGGAAATGAAGGTTAATTCAGCTGCGAAGATGAAAGAACGCGCATCCTTTCCGAAAAGGATCGAGAACAACCCACTTGCGGGGTGTTGACGGGCGTGGGGGCTCTAAAAATATTCTCATCAACCGAAGAACTTTTCCAGGCCTTCGTCGTTCAAGTTTTTCCCCGTGCTTGATTGAAAGAAAAGCTCCAACTTTGCATTTGTTGGGCAAAGTTCGTTGAACTGGTTTAGAAGTGTGTGCGTGATTGATATTGTGTTAGAAGTGTGTGCTGGAAACTTTCGTAATGTTACACCATCAAAATAAACTTGAATCAATTTTTCACTTGAGAGGAAAATTAAAGCTCTATGTACGATTTACATCAAAATAGAAGGGTATATATGAAGAATTGGCAGGATATACTTTCACAAACAAACTCAAAATATCGTACTGAACCAAGTTCTTAAGAAACTCCAATACGATTAATGTTTTAACACCTAAGTAAGATTGATTTTATCTACCCTTTTTTGCGTACCCAATCCATTAGTGTTCATGTATGGGCGAACCTTAACATTAAAATCAACTCCCGGAGAGCAAGCGATGGAATTTGCTTTTCAGCACCACTTCAACCTGTCAACCCGGCACACAACACAGGGTGGCCGGGAAGGTCAAACTAGAAGTGCGGTTCTTGAATGCTGCTATTCTCGTACAACCATCGCAACCCGAACGATGTACCATTCTAAGGATATAAATGGAAAATGAAAAGAACATGGCTACATTCATCAGGATTATTGCTGACGTTGACCTGCCCCTATCACTCAGGAAAATTAAGAGTTTTCGCACAAACAGTCGATTGATTTTACAAATTATAGTGCACGAGTCAACTTAGTCCAATGATTTATATACTCTATACAATTCTAAACTAGTTCGAGTTTGCTATTGGAAAAATTCTACAGCCTTTCGCGTACGAAATGCCCAGCACGACAACTTTCCGGGAGAAAACGTCAGCTCACGACTTAAGTTCTCCGGCATTAAGAAAAGGTCAGCCCGAGGGTGCTCCATCAAACAGGCCACATTGTTGACTAATGATTTCCGCCTTCTTGATCGAAAGTCATGATTTCGTGCGCAGTCGTAACGCAAGTCGTGGGGCACCCTCACTGCACGTCCATTTCCGTCAGGCTCAGAGTGATTGCCTGCCACAGTTTTATAGTTCAAAGTGTAGCCTTCTTCTTCGTTTTTATTATTTCATTGGAACATTGAAAATAATCTACTATACTTAAACGAACCTATCCTATATGATAGTAGTACACTGATTGAAGAAAGATATTATTAAACAGCGCTAAAGGTGATTGCATTCCAATACAAATCACAGCTTTCTTCATTGTTACCTAACGCTGATCTAAATCCATCTCATTTCATTTCACTCGAACCACCTCCTTTCCTCTCTCAGCGAACACTATCCCTTTTTCCAACCCATAACTCATTATCAACCGACGTCCAGCAGAGAGCAGGGCGCATTACTACTCACCAGCCGGAACCAGACGTCATAAGCACGAGCGATTCGGCACACAGCAGCAGCAATAGATGTGGGCCTATCGCGTTGAACTTGTTTTGGAATTGACGATCACGAGCTGCTCGCGCTCGTGATTTCGTCACTTGAGAAAGCAACAGAGCAACTGGGTTGGATGGCTGGTTGGATGGATCGTTGGCCAGATATATCGGCCGCGCGGCGTTCGGCAACATTGCGCACGGGCCCGCCGCGTTACGGCAAAAGGTTCGTCGCCGGATGGTACCGTACAGTAGAGCAGCAGCAGCAGCAGGAGTGGGTGGAGAAAGCACGGAGTTTTACATAATGGAAAGAAAAATTAAAATTCAAACCGACAGCGCGGCTTACGAGGAAAAAAAAAGACAGCCAAGTCGGCCAAGACGAAAGGCAAGACTTTTTGAGGTTTCATCCGGTTTATGTCGCGCTATCGACGTTCGAGTTCGGAAACAAAAATACGGAGCGGGGTCCGATTGAGTGTCGATTGAAGGAAGTGGTATCGTTTGTCGTTAGATTGGATAAATAGATTGTAGGATTTTGTTTTATTTTTGTAGCAACGTTCAGGCCGTAGAGGAATAATTGAGATTGATATTGAAAATTGGATTTAAAACACAAAAAAGCTTGTAATGCTTGAAGATCCAGTATAAAGGATGAGCATTAAAGGATTTTTTTATTTTACTTGTCAGAGGCTTCTATCTATTTGAAAACAAGTCCAAATATGACATAAATACCCGAAAAGTATTTGCTTGAGATGAGATTTGAACTCACTGTCTATGATGCACTAAACCGTCAATACCGTCACTACACCATCGGGCACACCTCGTTCAGGCGTGGTAAAAATCGTACTGTTTATTCAGTGGAAGAAAGGCAAACGCTGTCAAGCAACCTTTAAACACATTTACACACAAAAGAGTAAATGATATTTTAATTATAACGTCCGAGCAACCCACCCAAGCGAGAAGGAAGTATCACAATTTTATGGAATGCTTAATACTCATCTCCATTTGATTTCATAACTCAGAGAACGGCACCAACCGATGGAGATTAAATAGAGAAACATTTTTATATACACAAACTAAACCTTGTAAACATTTCAACCATATCGCCATATTGTTCCAGCTGGCGATGCAATCATTAATGGAACGGTGTAGTAGCGTCCTCCACGACAGCATAACTATTCGGACTGTTAATGTAAGTCCATATTGACTCGAGACTATTTTCAACATCAAATTCATAAATATGTGACTAGATGTGTTTGATTGTGGGTGCGGTTTTTTTCACAAATTAAATAACGAAAGGAGAAAGTTGTGTTCATCGGTGTTCAAAGGTGTTAAAACGTTTCATCTTAAGCGTGGATTTATTAAGCAAAATACTTAAAATGCTCAATAAAGATAGCGTTCACTTGTGTGTGCCAACGGAATACATCAAACGACAAATTAGGTTATACTGGCCACCAGTTTACGGAGCGCGCACTATATAAATCTGTAAAACAATGAAAAAACAGTAAACCCACACAAGTACCCACACACGGACATGATGTACCAACCGCAGAAAACAATCATTGCCTATGTTCGAGTGGTATGTTTACAAAATAATTTCATCATGTTTCCTCCTCCTCAGTGCCTACACTAAAGCACGAGACGCTAATTACCCACGGAGAAATCTAACGGCCCGCGGGTGTGAGTGAGTCACGTCCAGGTAGTAGCCAACCACCACAACCGAATGGAACTAACTACAACTCCCAACTCCCAAGGAGATAATCACAAACATACACACCATCAACAAAAAAAGGGCAGAAAACACAATCAAACCCGTTTCCTTGCACAAGCAGCACAAGAAAGAAAGACCGGCAGCTCTAGTGCTGTACTTGGTATGAGCATTGACGGCACACAGTTCTCGGGCTGTGTAATGCTCAGTGGGCATAGAGACGCTAAGTGCATACACCTCTCCCGGCCGATCTTCCCTCAATCAGTCGCGGATCTTTTTTTCACGATGTCATGAAATATTTGAACAACGCGACGCACACGCTGTGTTTGAGCTGTCTTTTTGCAGTTCATTCAACTACGAGGTGTTTTGTCAACAGCTTCGTACAATGGATGTTGTTTGTTTTTATTTTTCAATTTGACCGTGGATCGTTTGCACAAGTCATCGTTCACAAATGGAGGTGCAAAACATTGGTAGAAGGCAGTAGCGGAGATTAATTCCAGCCCGATCGGAGGTCTTGAGATGAGAGAGATTTCGAGAAAATTTCGATTCAATTCGTACTGTAACATGTAAGATTTTAGCAAACAAACCATAGATCAATAATTAAAGTTTGTTTATCTCATTTATTTCATTTTATTTCTATCCAGCAGGTTCTGAATCGTAAAATTACGGCTAAACATGTGACGTACAAATGCATCAAAAAGAAGGTTCTGAATGGAAATATTGCTCTTCTAGTGCACAAAATAATGCTATTATAAAACGTTGCTAACTATATTTAATGAGATAATGTAGAAAACAAGTATAGATTTTCAATAAATAAGAGACGTGAATGCACATTAGACTGGAATCTAGAATCGCTACGATACTAAGCCGAGCATTTAACAGCTGTACCAGAAACCCTACACGATCAAGAATTAACCTAACTAAAGGAAACAACCAAAAGGTAGTATTAAGTAAACTAGCACAAACATGTAATCGGTTTGATGTATTGGTTCGTAGCAACAAAATGACGAAATTAAATGAGAAGTTGAAAAAAATCCATAAAGTCTGTATTTATGTTTCAAAAACGGTTAAGAAATTCAAATGAACATAAATATTCAAATAGGAAATAAAAACGAATCGTTACTACTTAGACATCTCTAAAACCCGCTGTTACAAATAACACATTTGTGTACCGGAAAGAACAACATAATAGTGATGAGAACAGAAGGTGCAATACATACTTTATCTTTCGTTTTTCCAGCTTTACAAACTAAAACACCGAAACCACCGACCAACAGCAGCAAGCCTTAACGTTACAGGAGCAAAAAAACACAATAAATAACTTTTTTTTATCCCAAAACGGGAGCTTTTACATGGCTTAAGTGTAGCGCCAGCATTACCAGCAGCTGCTCATTCATGCCAGGCCAGTGTGCTCAGTGTCTGCAGCTCGTCGTGGAAAATGCCAGCCAGCGTTTGGGTTAAGAATGGCAAATGCTACCAGCACGACGACCACGAAAGAATATCGTCATTTCCATTCATACACTGGTGCTCGCGCTTTCGCGTGATCGCGCACGAATTACGTGGCACACGGAGAGGAACAACTTCTATCGTTTACAGTGTGTGCGTTTACTGCCCAGCGATGGCGATAGATGGCGGCGCGCTGTAGCAGCAGCTTCAACTCATTCCCAGCTGCCATTGGAGAGTTGAGAGGAGATTTTTTTGCATCAAGCTCCATGCCTAAAGTGCTATTCAGTGTTAGTTTAAGTGAGGGGGGCTACATTTTTCTACTGAAATCAGTTCCAGACATTGAAGACATTTTCTTCAGACGGCTGTAAGCGAGAGATAGAACGCTCAGACGGCTGTTGAAAAGTACAAACAATTAAAGGTTTTTAAGTCTTTTGTGCAAAATTTTGGCAATCAGCTGCTATATGCTTCGGGAATGCTTCCAAATCAATATTATTTGAAATGATGCGTTCAAACACTGCCAGGACAAATGAATAATGAATGGATAATCCCCACCATTGCTCATCATCTTGGGATTGCCAGTTCCAGAACATTCCAAAGGGTCAACCCCGCATTTGTGTTGTGGGAGTCACTCCAAAAAAAAAAAGGACATTGCGGATGGTCCTTCAAGAATAAATGACTCTCGCGCGCATTTCCCATTATAATACGAGATTTTTCGGATCCAAGATGATGCTACATCTTCATCGTTATTTCGACTCCACTCCACTCGAGAGGGAGCACACAGACACACACACACACACACCAACAAAAAAAAGATCATTGTTCGAGGACCGTTCACCGTTTTGGTATGATTCCCACCGACACACACACCAAAATCCATCGAACCATGATGATGACGCACTAAACCTGCAAAAGCATTTGCTTACGCTCTCTGTCTGCCCATACTTCCACACGCCAGTGTCCAGTCTCCAGAGAATCAATCGGTGAAAGGGAAATGTTTATTATCTCTACATTCTAGGACAGAAGGTCCCCCGGGGAGGGGGGCTTGGAGGTAGTATAGATGGTTCTCATCAGTCATCCGGCTCCGGTAGCTGGTAGTCCAAATGCCACATCGACATGGACTGGAGTTCATTTCGCCTTCTAATGGTCCCACCACGAGCGCCACTTGAGAAGAAGGATCGCAATAGTATACACACACACACACATGTACCAGGCTCGTCTCGTTAGTGGACAAATCCGGCCACAGCCGGGCGACGGCCAGATTGTTATAATTATTGAAGCAGTGACGCATTCATAACGAGGGTTTGACAGTGGAGCGCGGAGAGAGAGACGGAGGTTTTTGGGATGAAATCAATAATCTAGAAAACCTTCCACTTTTATTGCCATGCTCTGTAGTACCTGCTTATCGAAAACCACAGCCACCACCACCTCCATCACCCGCATCGACAAGGACACACAGGCGTTCCAAAAATAAAACCTACAAGAATGAGGGAACGGTGGAGCCTACTAATCGTAATAACCGGAAGGTGACTTTGTGTGGCATAAATCGAGAAAAAAAGGTTGCACACCAATCGTGGGACGTAAATATTGATTCTAAAAATGTCAACCTTGCCTTTCAGATGCTTACAGGATCCTTGTACAGTGAGGCTGTATATGTTATGCTGTCGAGAATGTTGCGGTGGTGAACATGCCTTCAACGGTGCTTTATTGTTGGAACAGAACCGGCCCCAAAAATTCTAGTAACGTATCGTCAATACAGACGTGTTGTATGTATTCTATAGAACATGTGCCTGATTTATTTTTAGGAAAGAAGCAGTGGTGGAAATGATTTTAAGCGTTTCTTGGATTTCATTTTGAATAGTCGATATATTAGTCAATATTGGGGCCCTTATCGATTCTAGTCAGCTTTTTTGTATGGAGTTTGACAGTTGGAGGCTGAAATCATGTAAACACTCCATAGAAACCACACATAAAACTAGCCTGCAATTTTCAGTCTAGATTATTCTAGCATCAAAGCTAGAATTCGATTCGAGTACCTGCTCGAAAAAATTACAAAACAAGGTTTTGGGCCCCAAGGCATTTATCCCAAGGTACTTTAAAGAGATCAGGTGATGGAATCTAGAATCAAAGTGTATGTAGTCCAGGTGGTCTCATATCATCTTTTTTAAAACAAAATTTGAACATCATTTTTTGACAGGACGAATGAAAACTTTTGCTCAAACAAGCTTTCTGAAGACTTCACGAATACACTGTATATTATACCCATTTAGATAGCTGCTCGAAAACTGCTATACAATTCACACAGTTGACAGGCTGAAATTTCAGCCTACGAACTTAAAACGGAAAGGACCTCATTATCATATTTACTTTTTGATTCAATCCTTTACTTTTCAAATTTGAAATTTTACACACCAAACCGTGTGTTTTTGAAAGAATAATTAGTTCTTGACTAAAAAAAGGCGTTTTTGATGGATAATTATAAATCTTGCCATTATAATAATGTTATAACAAAGACATTTTTATGAATAATAATAACTGAAATGTCTTGAGTATCTTTTGGAGCATCCAAATGAATGTCACTTGCCAACAACAACAACTTCCGATAATTGTCTTACAAGCCATAATTAGGAATTTTGAAATCCAAAGGATTCAAATCGGGGAGAAAAAAACGTTTTTAAAATTTGTTTAACCTTTTGTGGCACTAAATAAGAAATTTCTAGCGTTCAGATCTAATGCAATAGACATCATCATTAAATCCAAAATTAGACCGCTGAGATGGAGAACCCCAATAAACGTGAAGTACCTCCATCGGAAAACCAGACAAATCTAGCTCTGAGTTCAATCAAGTGTCACCTTCTTGGTCATGAATAATGGTTGCGCTTATACAAATTTCCTGCACTGTATTGGATGAAATGCTTGCAATGCAAAACATAAACTATAAATACGGCGTCAGACGCTGCCACCAAAAATATGTGTGATAGCTTACGCAGACGACGAAATGATAGCATTCGTAGCCTAATCCCTGCTTCTTACAGCTACCAACACGCCCTATTGAAAGTCTATAATTAAAGTATAAAAAATCACATAATTCAAAACTTACAGAATATAAAAAAACGCGGAAGAAAAAAGCGCCTCATTTCCCAGCGTGCGTTTGATATATGTGCGTCAAAATACCTTCACCCCAAGAGCACCAACCACCACCACCGAGCACCGCAGTTTTCATTTTCATCACCGCAGAAAACTTTCCTCACCACCAGTAATGCCCACTACCCCCATCTAACCCTACTCCGCGGCCGCATGGAAGGGTGATCTATTATTCATTTGCGGCAACTCTCGGTGCGGCGGTGTTTCGATGAATTTTCATTTTCCCGGCAGCTAACACGAACGAAATTTTCGGAAAAATAAGCCCCCTGCTGCTACTACTCGTCGCCCTTGGGCTTTTGCGGGCATTGATGTACAATTTAACATCATTCGTCGTCATCGTCATGCTGATTGGCGCCAGAGGGCCCCTGCGGAGAGAGGGAAGGCTCGAGTTTTGGAACCGTCGCCATCATATGCGACCAAGGGATTTTGCCACTCAGCAACAGTGTGCGGGCGGGTGCGGGCATTCCAGTGAAAGGTATGCACCGCCCCCCTTCATCAAATCCAACCCTCCCACGCAACAGGGCAGGGCTGCGAAAAACCGATCCCATCCTCCCACACCTACTATTTCTTCAGGTGGAGGCAATGAATACCTTTTGACATGGCACATTTTCATGCCACGCTATGAGTTTGCAAAAAAAAGTTGGGTTTTCCTCAAAATTTTCACGCCCATCACGGCAAATTACAGGGTAGCGCGATATTCGCTGGAGATTACTGTTAGCCCTAACAGGGGAGGGCGTTTCTGTATCCCGCTCCGATTCGAATAGTTAACACTGCCAATCTACCTTCTTACTGTCATCGTGTTTGACCGGTCACGCGCATGATATGAACTTTTTGCCGATGAAGGTACAAATTACCTAAATACTCTGTTATTTTTACTACAAACAAACAACCAAACCTCCACTATCTTGCACAAACGTCAATGGAAAAAGCAAAGCAAGTAAGCCAATTTAAGCTTCAAATTACACAGCCACAACGCAAAGATCACAAAGTTAGCCTTCGTTAGGAAACGCGCTTTTAACGTATTGCGCCGTTAAAGCTGACATTTAAATTAATCTTTCACCTTAAAATGTCATTTTGCTGGTAGTCTACCTTAGCTAAGCAGCTGGTAAAGGGCACCACAACACGGTCCTGTCGCTGGACCCAACCGCGGACAAGGTTGTGACCGGTTGTTCAACTAAATCCCGTCGAGCAGTGTAGCAGAGCAGATAAGGGCTGTGAAAACAACCCTTAGCATACAAAGCACTGTTGGAGTTGATGCTGGTGCGGTTGATAAGACGAAACCACAACACAGCTCACCAGCAAGAAGTAAAATCTTCTGGATTGACAGTCCTTGCAGCATGTAACCTTGCGTCGTTGATAAGGCGACACATGTCACGGGTGGTGACCGAGCGACCGAAACCGGACAAGAATGTTGTCGCGAGACACACCGCACACACACACACAGTGCATGGCATAAGCAAACTGTTCTACTTTCTAGCATCCGCCAGAAGCGGTACAATTTATGGCCATATCTAATCGTTCTAACTAAAATGTGTCAAGCAAACAAATCAGCTTCGGGAGGGTGAGAGTTGTAGAGATTCACCATTATCGATTGCTATCTGGAAGAGCTACCACTACTATGAAGCGCCCGGAAATTGACAACAGTGAATTATTGCTCCATTTTGTACTACTCGCATTTACCCTCTTTCTAATATTCATGGGCACTACGTCAGGCGAAAGGGTTGATATGCAGGAAATGCGGCTTGATTTAGACGAGTGCGTGGTTGGACCATTTCACTACAATCAAGCAAATCATCGTTGTTTTGGGGTGTTTTAATGTAGTTGTGGCTGTTAAGTGGGCATTAACATTCACCATGGCGCTATTCGCTTATAGGGGTGATGGTGGTGTGATCATAAATAGTACGCAACAATATGCAATAGTTAACGAATATATCTCGAGAGCACATGTACTGGAGCGTAAACATTACATCAGATGGTATTTTGACGGTATCATAAGTGAGACCAAGTTATCTGATGATATCACAACTGCTGCATTGGTTCTAAGGAAGAACGTTTCCAACAGACGGGTTGAACATAAAAACATCGTATAAATTAACAAATATAAATTACGAACTGCTAATTCGCGTACTCAACCTGACCGAATTAATGCTTCTTTGGAGTATTTTTTATCTAGAAAAATTAAATACAGTAATTTTGCCTATTAATTGTATTACAATGATTTTCTAGCCATAATAGCAACCAAAATTCGATTGACAGGGTTGATCAGAAGTTGTTACAATTTCGATAACACGTTCTTGGTCTATTTCTTACGGGAACTTTATGCGATGGAAATTGGACTCTACGGCACCTTTTTCCTGTTGGATTCTAAATGAGCATGTAGAAACAAGGGTACCGTACAGTCCACTCTACTCAAGCCGGTCTCGTGGTACAGTCGTCAACTTGTACGACTTTAACAACATGCCCGTCATGGGTTCAAGCCCCTAATGGACCGTGCCACCATACGTAGGACTGACTATCCTGCTATGGGGGG
>KB666732.1:1492831-1521398 GCA_000349065.1 Anopheles quadriannulatus | reverse complement strand
ATAATAATAATAATAATAATAATAATAATAATAATAATAATAATAATAATAATAATAATAATAATAATAATAATAATAATAATAATATCAATAATAATATTAATAATAATAGTAATAATAATAATGATAACAATAAAAATAATAAAAATATTAATAAGAATAATAAAAAATTAAAGAAACAATAATGAAACATAATAATAAAATTTATACTAATAATGATAAAAAGCGAATAAAAAATATTAAGGTTTTATAAACATTATATAAAAATAAACATTCGCACACTTACAAACATTTTTTGAACATAACAATATACTGAATCTATGCAAGCAAACTAAAAATTTCAATAAAAAATACGAACACATGTTAGCCAAATCAAAATTCCGTCTTTTGAAAAAGATGAGAAATTATATTTAATCTAAATAAAAGGGACTAAATATAATAAAACATGTCAAAGCTTAAATCTAGAAATAAACAATTAAAGATGAGCATTAATGTAAATAAAAGAATAAAATAATATTTTAAAAGAATTGTAAAATACAATAACAACATAAATAATAAAAAGCAGTACAATATTTAAAGAAAATGCAACAGCGCAAACATTTGCAATAGATAGCACATACAAAAAAATCCTAGCTAGTTTTTTTGAATGTCCTTTCTGCATGCTCTCTGTATATCGCCCCTTAACAGGCTAACAGACTATGCAAAAATGCTTATTACCTTTTCCGCAGCATAACGAATTGCTTATTATGGAAATGCTGCGAGAAAAGTATCTAGAGCTGAGCTGTACGAACACTCGGACGGGCCTCACACCTGTAACATCACCACCACCGGCTATAGAGTTTGTGGTGGAAGGTTGATATATTTTCCCGCAGCAACATACACCACACAACAGCAACAACGTTGTCGACCGTAACACAATTTACTCGCAAACGCCAATGCACTGGCATGAACCTGGAACCTGGTGAAGGATCGATCATTCCATCCCGTGGTTGGTGTATGTGGCAGCGGTTCATTTTTTTTCGTTGCCTCGAGCCAAATGGTGCTGTGTTATGTGACACGAACAGGAAGCAACAGGATGAGGGATTCTTCTTAGCATATACCCCCGTTGGCAGTTTAGATTTAAGAAGGTGAGAGAAAGGTTTTGAATGTTTGTATATTTTTTTTAAATATAAAGAGCAACATTGTTGATTTTATCATAAAGCAATACACTGATCTTAACATCTTCTTTTATTTTCCTATTTTTCGTGCATTATTAAAGACCTAAACTGGTAAGAGGCCAAACAAACGGCATTTTTCTATTCGCCATTTTTTATCATCACATTCGTAAAGCGTGTCAGACGTGGTATAGCTGCCGATTCGCTGGCCCAAATTTCATTCTTTCCGTCCCTACTCGCTCACTAACGTTCGTCGAGCAGGATGACGCCAGTCATTATGATTTCTGAAGGAAATGAACCATTTCCCCCCATGCAACGCCCGTAATGAGTCCAATGAGCTCCGTTGCCGGCATATTACCCTTCGTCTCTTCGCATCTGCACCACCAGCATCACTACTCGGGGTTCATGCTTTATTGTGACGCACTAGCATCACACTGCGTTTTTCGATGTGCCGTGTTGCGCGTTACAGATTCCTGGCAATTTTTCGGACGATAAAGCCTACGAACAATCTCCATGGTCTTCTCATACAGGGAGGAAAATAACGTGCGACGATACGGATCAACTGCAAGATGTTACCTTGTCTGTAGTAAGGTGTTAGGCGTAGGCTAGGTGGTGCTTTAATAAATCTGTCATGCCTTCTCCAAAGAAAAAGGGTCGCCCATGTCTGGCCAAACAATGGGGTTTTGCACCCTGCACCAACTATCTTTTTTGGACCGTGTACGTGCAAGACAACAACCCAAAATGCCCTTTTCACCACACTAAACGGTGCGATAAATGCGGTACGATCCAAGGGATGAGTTTTCCACGTAATTTGAATTTATTAATATTAGATGCAACACGTTGAGCATGTGCTATGTTTGTGGTGGTTTTTTTCTTGCGGGGGAAAAAAGGGAAAATTCATAGCACATTTGTGGCTGTGAACTATTAGGGAAAGAGGGAACACCGGGAAGGGTGTGCTATCGATATGATGGATGAGCTTGCAAACAAGTAGATTAAAAGCAGATCAGTCTTTCGATCCGTATGAATATTTTTACTCGCTTTAAAGTAAAACGCTTAGTGCCGGAATGGTGAGAAACTTACGTGGTAGCATCGACGACGAACATATCGGTGTAGAAGAGCAGCAGCTGGCCACCGATGACATAGCCGGCAGCCGGTCCAACCACCGCCATCGTGTAGTAAATGCCTGTAAAAGGGGAAAGATGACACGTTAGAAGAAAACATCGTTTTACGAGAGTGGAAAAAGGGGAGATATTATTTAAATTATTCATAAGCAAGCTTGGAAGATGGGAAAATAATGATAAACACTTTATTTAAAGGATAGGATGTTAAAATTTAATAACAAAAACTATATTATTAATTTTTTTAAAGTAAGTAAAAAATAATCCCCATTTCAATTCATCAAATACGGTCACCTTTTGCTCCATTTTCTGGCCCATCCGATTTTTTCCAACCCTCACCAATCATATTTCGAAGTTGAAAGGGACACACAATTGTTCTTCAATTTCGGGAGGAGCCTTCAAAACCTTCAATCAAAAATCAATCAAACTCCACTGGCACTATGAGAGCGCGCATAATGCACGTTGTTATTGTTCCTTTTATCTCTCCGCCCTGACTCACTTTGTCACTAACTAGATTTACGCCAGCCAAGCGACACCGTCGTAGTGAGATGAAAAAATAGCTGCAAAGACAAATCTAATCAATCGACAAACGGTCCTACAACCAAGTGCACAAATTATAGCCAGTATCCACCCCACCACTACTACTTAAGCATCGGGATATGGTTTCAGCAGAAAAATCACAACCCAATCCATCAGCGGGAGATGCCTGCCTGTTTTACCCAATCATTCACCCACTGCATGCGATTGAAATTCGATCCATCCGTACGTACAAAAGCCAACCTCAATTGGTTGGGTTCCGTTTATAATGGGCCCCCAGGTCCGAACAGTTCGTTGGAGGCGAGGAAAAAAATTGATGTGAAATTTTCCACCCCAAAGCACAAGTGCAGCTGCGTCAAATAGGACATTTAAAGAGTTGAGCGGCTCTATGTTGCGGTGCAACTCAGGGAATAATTCATTGTGCCGATTGAAGATTAAAGATAGTGTTGTGTTGCGAGCAATTGGATGGGAGATACAAATATGGAAATTGAAAGTTTTATATAACAGAAGTTGTTTGTTGTGATCATTTGAAATATAATAGAACATGATTGCAGGGATTTTTGTTTGTTTGCCATAAGTCTAAATTACTAAAAAAAAAAAGAGAAATAATACAAAGGATCCTGGCTTCGTAATTAACCATCTTGAGGCTACATAATAGAGCTAGATGAGCATGAACACCAAAAATCTTCTTCTTCTTAGGCACTACACAACCTTTGTCGATGAAGGTCTGCCTGTATCACTAGTAAGGTTGGCTTTCAGTGACTTATTGATTTACCCATAGCACAATAGTCAGTCCGACGTACGGGAGCATGGACCATTTGGGCCTTGAAACCATTACAGGCATGTTGTAAAGTCGTACGAGTTGACGACAGTACCACCAGACCGGCCCCACTAACATTCAAAACGTTTAAAACGACTTTCTTGGATGGTTGGTATACGACCTAACTGTAGTTGTCACACAACCGTCTTCAAAAGATCTGCCTAGTGATCTATTGTTTCATGTCGAACAGTAAAGAAAGAAAATAATACCATTGTTGGGTTTACTAAACCTTCTTTTTAAACTTCTGTAAAAACTACGGTGAAGAACAAATGCCAAGTCTGATAAGCGCATTAAGCTACACCGTGACACTAAGAAACAATATCCTGTAGTGGTCATTGCCGTAGAATATGAACAGTAAAATACGAGAGACAACATCAGTTCTTGTCCTGTGTAAAGTTAGATTTATCAATGCTTATTACAATCGTTGCCACCTAATTTTGGCTCTAAGGCATCATTTTTTGACAGTGCGCATCAATTTTTGCCTCTAAGACATCAATTTTTGACAGTACGCATCAATTTTGACTCTAACGCTCCTATTCTTGTCTGTAAGCCATCAATTTTTGACTCTTGTAGGAATCATGATAATTTTACATGGTATTTTAGCACATTATTAACAAATGTAATTTTAAATCACATAAACAATACAAAATCCGTGTAGTTTCTTTTTTTTTGTTGAGAAAAATAATTAAATTTTATAAATTGTAGAGCCGTTTTTTACACCTACATGCCAAATTCTTCACTCTGTTAAAACTTCAAATATAGTTTCCACAGTGTCAGAAAAAAACGTTAAATTTTGTAAATAGAGCGATTGACTCACAATAAAAAATTGATGCCTTAGAGACAAAAATTGATGCGCACTGTCAACAATTGATGCCTTCGAGGCAAAAATTGTGATATGCTGTCAAAAATTGGTGCTTTTGAGACAAAAATAGGTGAGTTAGAGTCAAAATTTAGCGGATACGACTTTAACGTTAGATTCCGAGATGGATTTAATGTCGATAACCATGCCAAATGGTCCGGATCAGGTGAAGCGAGACCTGTCGGAAATCGGGTGGTTACATGGCTGAATTGAACAAAGTTCTCTATTTTTGGTTACAACATATTCTTTTGAAAATGATCGGTCTTTATGACGTATTGAGTCTCTTTACTAAGAGAATCTAATCATGATGAGACTTAGTTTCTAGTACATAAATGAATTCTCCCTAGAACTACGTAGTTGGTATTGGTCATTATCGGGACAAGGAATCTTATTGTTTACTCCAAAATATTATGTGATCTTGACTGTCGATAGTTTATTAATATTCCATTAATTTGCAAATCAGGAATTGAGTTTTACATGTAATATATTTCTTAGGGCAGTCACGAAGTTTTCTTTAATCGTTATAATTTCCTCAATTAGTCTATGCGTTGGGAAAAAGTTCTTGATACGTGAACGAATCAATACAGCTTTAATTTTTCCAATAAATAAAAGCCGTATTACTTACCCAAAGTTGTATGATAACAAAAATCCGTAGTCTATAGTACCTTCGAGCCTTTCTCTTCTCTGTTGTTTAGCTTCTACAGTGAAATTTGTTTTGATACTCATTTTATGCAAAAACTTTGCTGTGTTATGTTTTTTTTTTCTCTGGGTTATCTTCTTTATGTCAATCTTGTTCCATAAAACTGCATCACGATATGCTTTCTTTGCCCTTCTTTCGTACTTCCAGCGGGGGTTACAGGAAACCGTTTTGACGCACCATTTCACACAGGGTTAATAAAAGGATGCTAATAAAATTATGATGAAGATGTACGCATTTTTATCACCCTTCATATCACGATGACCCCCTTTTCTCACTACCAATATTCCCAAACGTTTGCCCAGTTCGCAAGTGTGTGCTGTTCCACGCCAAACACAAAGACTCGAGCACAGGGAAACCCTCCTACTGTCTTCGAGACAGTAGAATCCACAATAATATGGAGGGTTTGGTCCTTCGCTGCGACAATAGCCACCCACCCCGCTCCCGGATGATGTTAGAGGAAGGAGGAATTTCTTCCCTACCGCTTCCCGAAAAATAAGAAGGCATGATTTTATTTGTACGCCCTCTGCCACCCTTCCATATTCCCAGCGTGTCCCTCTCCCTTAGATCGTCGTTTAATTTCACAATCAGATGATTTATTTTGACAGAAGTGATTGCAAAATATTTTGATCCTCCTTCAACGGTGGCTGCTACTGCTGCTGCACCTCAGAGAAGGGGCGACAGCAGAAGTGTGTCGCAAAGATTATACGGTGAGTAATTTATGGTGTTCATTTGCGAATAGCTTACTGCAGAAGGTTGTACAATGTAGGCCACCGTTGCGATGGAAAAGCACAAACAAAGAGAAAGAAGCCTCTAGGGAGAGAGGGGCGCACACCGATGCATGGTGTGGCATATTTTAAACTGCGTGTGCAACCATTTGCCCGCCTTTGCATTGGTTTGGCGCTTTGTACTTATATTTATGGGACCGTACTGCATATGGGACATACAGCTACACATCTTCATCTAATTTACACCACAAGAACAATACTCACCCAAATACACGGAAGACATCTTCTTCGAGACGTTCTCGTCGATGTAGGTAACGCCGAGGGTGTAGAGTGGCGATGCACCCGCACCGAGCAGCAGCTGGGCGGTAAAGAAGAACCACACATTCCACGACAAGTTTTCACTGTCCGAAGTCGGGCCTTGTCCACCATTTGCCAGCGGCGATACCGTGTCATGGTTGCAACCGACCAGCTAAAAGGGAAGGGATTAAACAGGAAGGGAAAAGCAGGAAGTCAGATACATGCCAACAAGCAGTAGAGTTACAGAGAAAAAGGAACATCTTCCTTCATTCATCCGGTAACAGGACATTGGTGGACCAGGACCAGGTGAATAAAGCCAGCCGGATCTGCCCGGCAGGCAAACATGTCGACAAAGTGTGCTTTTTTGCTACCTAATTACTGAATGCTTTTGAGTTACTACTCTTGTCAATAGTCTTAAAGTGAGATGAAGAACACTATTGGCTTTGTGTACGGAAATGGTAGTTAAGACAATAATAGTACATACTAATGAAAAATAAAATATAAACTGGTAATTTAAAATATAAACAACACAATACCTCAAACAGAAAAAAAAAACAATTATACTTAGGAAAGACATGCGATTGTAAATCAAAACTTCTAATTTTAATGTGAGAAAAACAATCAAGTAAAAATAAATAAAAAATGCTAAGAGAAATAAATAGTTGATATTTTTATCACCAAAGGAAAAGAAATGTGGACAAATGTATCAAGAGGTGAAGAAAGGAAGTAATAAAAATAATCCTTGCAAGTAAACCACTTAAAAAACACCACAAAATACTTTCAAACTATACGCTTTAGAGAAATGTAGAAAAAATAGAAATGATAGCATTTACAGTACGAAAATAATGAAGAAAACATAAAAAATAGTAATAACAATGAAACATAAAGAGAGTAATATTTACAATAACAAAACTGAAAATAAAAATGATAGCTTCAACAAACTTTGTTGATACAATTGATAAGTTGAATTAAAGTTTTTTTTATGAGTTAATTGTTGTTTGACCTAACTTTGCTGCTAATTTACTTTGCAATCTTTTTGTCTTTATGTTTTTAATTCTAATTGTCACTCCTGAGAGGCTATTAGATATCATGCTCAATGTGGCATTTTATATATTTTTAACCTCTAGCCTCTAGCGTCCAATCTTCTTCTACTCTTTACCTGTTGAACTAAACTCACACCATGATTTGCGGAACACAATAAAACACCATTCCCCATTACATTCTTTCCAATCACGCTACCTACCTCCGTTAGTGCCTCCACGGATGCGCCGGTACCGTTGGTCACTAGTGCGGTTGCCAGCGTGCACACGTTCTGATCCGAATTCGTCGCCCGATACTGGCCCACGAGAAAGTGTGGCAAAGCGAAGACGAACGCACCGAGTCCCATCACCGCTACGCCCCATCCGATCCAGCGCGGTTTCGAGGCACCAAGCCGGCCGCCAAAGTACGATACTGGCACGAGGCACAGGAAGGACGCAATGTCGTAGCCACTGGCCACCAGGCCAGTTTGGGTCGAGCGTAAGCCGAACCGCCGCTCGATCGTTGTGATGACAACGTTTATGAAACCATTGACTACCAATCCTGAGAAAGAGAGGGAGAGAGAAAAATACAAAGAATAGAGAAATACATGAAAAAAAAAACGAATCTTGAGTGTTAAAGTTGGTGATGTTAGGGTGTCCGAGAATTATGGGAATCTTGGGTAGGGAAGCACATTGTTATGTGGAGCAGCATTAACACACAGGTTATTCGTGTGTTATCATGCGTGCGAAAATGTAAAGATTATAAACATCCGGATAGGTCAATGGTCGTTCAAGGTTTACGGAAGAGTAAAATTCCTTCAAAATAGCGTTAAAATTCCATTTAAAAGAGTAATATAGAAGAATACGACGTTAAATTGTATGATTATTGTACTAATTATGATGTTCCAATGTACCAACGTTCTAGCTCAAAAGTCATTGAATTCCTGCTTGGTCATTGAAGGTAACAGTATATTATTTTGATTTCATAAGAAAGGTGATTAGACATAATAGAGATAATAAACTATTTGAATAGTGATTGAGAAAAAACAAAGTAATGATCAATTTATATTTTCTTTATCATCTTTGACATTACTTCGCATAAGAACTGAGTTTCGTACACTTACATTAATGGCAGAGCGTACATAGGCAGATAAATATTTTTAAACTAAAAACCTACGCTAAACAAACAATGCTAAACGAATATATTTCGAATATATATAGATTCTTCAAAATCTCACGCCACCACATATCATGAATGAACTTAACATCGCGGCCGGTTGGTAGTATCGAAAGATACGTCGACTAAACTCTTTGTCTCTTTGCAACAAGGACTCTGCTAACAAATGCAGATCTAAGAACAGGCGAACGCATTGTTGCAGTCGTTTAAAATTTCAATTAAAGCAGGTCAAAGGTCTGCACCGACAATAACTTACAAATTGAGTTGCGCACAAGGTATTCGATCATTCCATGGTCTGAGAAAGTAGCTTAACTCAAAAACCCAGTCGCGATGGACGAAGATGAGACTTTTAAATGTGAGTTCCTATATACGTCTCTTAAACGTTGCGCGTTTCAGCCCTAAGATTGGCGATGGAAAGTAAATGCTACAGGCACAAGGTTTAGGTAAAATAATATCAGCCTCTGAGGACGGTTTTCATACACTGCGCTGTCTTTTCATTCCTCTAGAACGCAAATTAAACACGTTTTTAAACAATTAAAAATATAGGTTATGTATATATTTGAAGGAGCACTTACATCAATTTACAAATCTTCATTAATGCATATTTTAACTTCTAATCCTAAACAAAGCTAAATCCTACACATCTACTACAAAGAAACGGTGTACATTAAAATTTATTGCCTTTTTATACTCAGATAATCATATTGTGTTGATACTTTTACTTGCAGCCGTTCTCTAACTATCTGTAGATCTGGATGATTGGGGAGGTCCTGTGATACAGACGTCATCTCGCACGACCTAACATGTTCGATCTGGATTCAAGCCTCATATGAACCGGCTCCAGCAGCAAAAACTGACTATCCTACGGCTACGTGGTACTAATTTCGAAAGCCTGTGTTGGACGACATGGCAGCATAGGTTGTTACACGTAAGTCCTCGTGTCAAAAATAAGAAGATCCGGATACACGTAGTAAGAAGCTTCAGTCAATCTTAACGTTATGCTCCGGACATACTGCAACAAAAACAGAACAGGATGATTTACTTGTAATTAGTGCGCTACCCATTCCTTCATACTTACAATACAGTTGATCCATCTGTTCTTATCTCATGAATTATATGATCAGCATGAAGAAATAACGATCAAGTAAGGTTTTCCCGATTGTTATCGGGATAAATCAATGCGATTCAGATTCATAGTTTTAACGTTAGTCCAAGGCTGCCAAGTTAGTAGCACATGTTCTTGTTTTATTGCTGCGATAGTCAGTCCGATCGATGTGCTTTTTCATTATTGGCTGGTATAATTGATAATGGATCAGATAGCTGTCCTTATGTGTCGTTGCATGGAAATTTGTTCCTTTCTACGAAGCAAGACACAGTTTCTCGGTTATCATTGTACTAGGCCCTTTTTGGTTTGACTATCTGTTGTGGTCACGAAGTGGAAGGCTCCCTTTATTCGGCGTTAAGAACGTATGCAGCCACTGAGTGACTGATGAGCGGTTAGCAGACGAGAGAGCGCCAGACGCTCGTGGGACACCGTCGGGAACACAAGGGCTGATCGTGTAATAAAGTATTGTGTATTGTTTATTACGTGTTCGGTGTAAATATAAATTGTGTATACTCTCGGCCATCCGAACACAACACTATCAGCTCTCGTTAATATTTTGCTAGCCCATAATCCTGCAGTGATGTACGATAACAAAGCATGAACAAGGATGTTATGTGCAAAGTATAATTAGATAGTGTCAAGCATGCCGGAGAATCTCTTAACAAGACTTCGTTGCTATTTGTTGGATGCAGCCAGATCATCTTTATGGTAACATCCTGTAAGTCACTGCGACATGGAAAAGTGAGGTGGTTTAACGATTACATGATGATTCGGTGATCCCGCACAACGATCGATTCTGTGTGTGATTGTGCGTCCAGTATCCATAACTTGCTTTAACGTGTTTTCCAGCTGAAAGCAGCACTTCCAACTTTAGATCATGTGTTTGATCCTCTCTCAATGGTGTCACAGGATGAAACGTTGAATTGGATATGCGCGTATAATTGCATTCGGGCGAAGAGGAACTGTTATAAAAAAATGACAATGTTACTCCATTTCCTTAACAGCAAACTAAAAATTGTAACTATACTTACATGATTGATATATGCTTTTCTAGTTTCCAAAAGTTGAACATACTAGTCAGTGTCTGAGTTCCGTGATAAAGTATGATGTAGATTACAGCTAGTACTTTTCCTTTTTGACCCTGCTCTTGACTTTGACTTAGACAAAAAATTCAGCTGATAACAATTAGAACTGATAACAATAAAATCTCTTTGCGTGTTTTCCTGATTGAGTATTGATTGCGTTGATTTATCATTCATATTCGTATTCATTCATATTAGTAATCTTTCTTTGAGCTTTTCACAATAAAACTAGATATAAATTTCTACGTTGAAGTTAGACACTAATGTTAACGCTATATTCTACACTGAGTTTGTACGCTGCACCATTACGCTGAATTTGTTGCCGGAAATGGTTCATCGATCGCATCGTACTGAATCGGTTGCTGGACCGAATCAGGTTTGCTATCCCTCTTCGTTCCCAGCACAGTTTTAAGGTACAGTTTGGAATCCATTGCTTCCTCCTAAATAAAATAATTGGAATCCATTTCGACATAGGCTGATGTGCACCGGTGTAGGCCCAGGATCGGTTGCTGGATCGGGACAGTTTTGGGATAAACTGAAATAGATTTTAGTACAGTTTCTTTTGGCGTGCACTTAGAAGTTAAGTTACAGTATGGAATTGCGTTACGTATCTCTATAATCAGGATAATTAGTTAATTGGAATAATCTTGTCTGTAATATTATTTTTGTCTTGTTTTCCTTTGTTTTTTTCCCTACTCTTGAGTGTAATGCTATGAGGTAAAAGTTATCAGAATTATCTTTATCAAGAATTTTGAATTTTATATATAAATTATTTTTTCCACATGTTTGTGATTATCTGCATAGATGGTAAATTAATCGCAATGCATCTCTACTCCTCTCTAACCGGGCTGTCCATTCTACGTTTCTTTCGTATGTCCTGGATACGGTTGGCATAGCCCTCCTTTACATAATGATGCATTTCTTCGATCGTAATATTAAATATATAATTTTTAGCACGTTCCAGTACCTTAACCTCTTCATCACACTGTAACCGTTTTTGCCAAGGGATTGATTCATCATCATGTTCAGCTTTGAGTTTCGCAATGTTATTTTCATATATTTTCAAAGTTTCGTCTTTAATATCGGAAATTATTTTCCTAGATCGTGAGTTTAAATATTTAACATCCTTTATGGTTGTAAGATTCACTAACCATCGATGCTGATTCCTATCTATATCCCCACCTATTTTATGAAATACATTAACAGACTTATCAGTTAACTGTGTGTGACCAGCGTGTTTGGTTATGCTATCGTATACATCTGGGTTTGCGGTTTTCAGCCCTTCATCCACAGAAACCCGCACAACATGCGCCTGTTGTAGGCCAGTGAAAGGTATTACCTTTCGAAACGCCTTGTAGTTACTAGGTCCATCTTTGATAATCTTATCAACAGGCAAACGAGTAACTTCAACTCCTTTTTTTACCTCGCCACCAAACCAAAACGTGTGTTGAAAGCGTGAAACCAAATGATATAAAGCAGATCTTTCATCTTCTGGAAAGGGGTTTCCATCTTCATCAATGGACGCTTCATACTCAGTATAATTCATCTTTTTTTTGGCACCACCAACCACATTATGGTTTAACCCAAAACGGTGCCAACCGTATCTAATATAAAGTTGCGTGTTGTTATCATGCTTAATCCAATTACTTAACATATATCTGAAAGTTGTCGGTGCCAAAGCTCTCAGATCTGGTATAGCCGTAGCTAGTGCTCCGTATAGACAATTGTTGTTAAACGTGTCTATCTGTGATTCTCCCTTTTGTGACACAGTGAAATGGTTATCTTTAAGTTCCAGATGCACCTCGGGACCGCCTTTCCCAGATTTAAACGATTGCTTTATTCCATTTTCACCATGAACGGTGATTTTGAGACCCGTTATCGCAGGATTTTGCGCCTGCAACAGTTTATGTATCATTGGGGTACAGGCCCCGACACAAGTCAAATCCATTGGGACATTCTCCCGGATGATGGTGGCAAACAATGATGGATTGCGGGTTTTGTGCATAATCTTCAGCAACTGTCTGTGATACTGATCAGTCAGCTGACGTTTTGTTTCAGTATTCATATCTGGCCGATTTATCTTCTTTGCGTGTTCCTTCTTTAGACGGTGCACTTTTTTGGCTCTAATTGACTCTGCCATGCTGTGTGTAATGTCTTTCAACTCTTTTGACACAAATGATATGGCCATTCTAACACCCATTTTTAGCACTGGAATGACAACATGCTGCGCAATCAGTTGTCCAACATGCTTACTCAATGTAGTTTTCCATTGATCGATTATTTTACTCTGAAAGCGCTCAAAATCTTTCTGATTGTCCTTTTTTTCCTTCGATGGAGCTGAGTGCTTCTCAATATTTAAGAGCTTTTGCTCTAGTTCGGTGTTAATACTATTCAACAGGTTATGTGTTGCATTGCACATTTTACTGATTTGTGCAGCACTGTCTACAAATTGCAGTACACGGCTTAGCTGACTGATGAATACCATTGCGCTACTTGTTTTACCAGTTTTTTTACTCGCATTGTTGATGCCTTTAATCACACTTTGGCACAGTTCCTTACTATAAGATAGAAATATATGCCCCATATTCTGTTCCATCATATACATTTTTGTCAAATCATCTACAAGAGCTCTAGCACTGTTCTCACCGAGGAGATCATAAGCTTTCCGTAGGTTTTGGACTAGCTCTACAGAATGATTTTTCACCGTATCCTCAATACCTGACAAAATATTCAATGCCAAAGAATTTAGCATACTTTGTAGATGATTTTCAACGATCTTATCTACGGCCGTATTTGCCAGAGCAAATGAAACACCTTCAGCTGTTTTGATCGCGACACGTTTCGTTGTCTCCTTTACGACTGCCCATCCACCTTTGAAGAGCTGCTTTCCTGTCAGCTCAACTACCTTTTTACCACCGTACTCAAGGGTTGGAGCGGCAAGTTTAGAGCCTATGCGAGACATCTTAGCACCACTGGAAAGGTACATTCCCACACCAGCTGTAGCGATTGTAAAAGCCAGACTATGCAGCTTATGCTTTCCGTAGTCTTGCCAGCTAAAGTAACCGGACATGCCGGCACTTACAGCGAACATGATGTCGCTGACTCCTTCACTAATCAATGCGCTGCCAACATGAGTCATAAAACCGGATGAGTAAACCGTTATTATCGCACCAATGACTATTTGTGTTAAACCAAGGGCTGCTACTAGAAAGGTATTTAATTTCATTTCTAAGGTCCATTTTTTCTCCACCAGTTGTAAAACATGTTCTAAGCCGTTCGTGATAAAAATGCGCATCTCATCGATGTTTCCAAAATTATTTTGGCCATAAAAATCCACTATGGATTTAAGTTCTCCGGAAGGTTCATTTAACGTTGCTAGTAAGGACTTCGACTTACTGAGCACATCCTCGATATGTATATTAGTTCCTTTTTCAATTAATAGTAATTGATTGTTAAACCATTTTTCAATCGCGATACCTACGTCATAAGCTTCGACAAGGCCATGCTTTACGTTGATTGATTCAATAGATAATTTTAAATCGGCAAGACTTTTTCGTGTTTGTTTAGAAGATAGATTATAACATATTTTCATCACGTCATAGAAAGGATTTATTGCAGAAACGGTTGATTTTAAATCAAAAATATTCATGTAAGAGCCTTCTTTAATTTTATGAAGCAAATCCTGTACTTCAATTGACCATCCAATGTTTATAAAAGGGTCAGTAGCACTTGGAAGCAGCTCCGATAAGAATTCCGGGACAATCCACTGATTCTTAAGCAACGCATCCAACAAAACCTCGGTATATTCTACGGACAAACCAATATTCTTAGAGAGCTCGCTCTTCAATTTCTCCTCTGACCACGTTTCACCGTGGATTGCTTCAATCTCACTTTCATCTATTATACGCGTAAGCATAGGGTGTCTAACTATCTTTTGCTCGTATAGATCGTCAAATAACACTTGATAAGGATCAGGGTGCAACTTTATATGAATATCACTACAATCCTCTTTTTCTAGTTGAGCTGATATGTTTCTCAGAGCTAGCCTGTAGGCGAAACACATAGCAAGGACGTTTCTTATGACATTTTCATACACTGGACAACTAGGAAGAAAGATTGCCTGTTCATAATTAACTGTTAAAGCTAAAGTATTGCCCCTTTTTTCCAGAACATTTTGCTTAAGAAGTTCAGCAATAATTTTATTTGCCTCACTGGTTGTAATACGTGTCTTGTTGGTAATATCCTGCACTGTAATAGCATCGAAGACAGAGAACACACAATCGCCTATTCTACTCTTATCTATAGTCGCTTTTTCGTTGAATGATAGCACACCATTTTCTACAAGGGAGGCATACTTCCTTTCACCAATCGTACGGATGAGTTTCTCTTTCTCAAAGTAAAGTTGCGTATGTTGTTCGTGTCTGATCAACAACATCTGATGCTTATCTAGCTTAATGACTTCTTTTACCAGCTCACCTATCTCTACCTTTTGCTTTATGACGTTCATTAGTGCGGGATCTATCGTTTCCAGTCGTTCTTCATTTACTCTCACGTAATGTTTGACACTGTGAAGCACATTTTGGGCGATAAGTGCATTCCAAAATTCACTTCTGTTTGGAAATGAAAATGATCTACGAATATCTGTGAGTAATTTTTTCTCATCGATAGCGCCCCTTCGGTGGTGTAAGAAAGTTTTCAATTTGTCTACGGGTATCCCATACTCGGTGTGAAGTTTCTGAATCCGAGCAATCGGTATGTTACCAACTACTTCAGCCTTCTTTATCACGCCAATTCGGACAAGGTTTTTAAAGATTATTTCAGATACATCTTCCTTGATTTCGTAATTTATAAACGATGCAGGACTTATGGCCTGACCCAACATGTCGTCTATAGATTCTAAGAACAATGAGTACAGATTTACCAGACTTTCTTTTTGCGCTTTATAACCCTCATACTCTTTAGTCATAGTTTTTTGCTTTTCTACGACACCTAATGCATGCATTGTGTTCTTAATATGCTCATCGAAAAGCGTACCAGCAGAAGTTAAGTCGTTCTGAAACTCCTTCATGTTTATGTTTCCGAATAACCGCGTATACGCACGATAGTAATAAGCGGCTTCGCAGAAATAAGGTTCACTCGAGATCACTTTTCCGAACAGCTGTAAAGCTGTATCCCGATGATCTGATTCATGTTGAGAAATGTATTTTCCCAATTTAATCATTTGCATGGGATTTTCTTCGACCCATGCTGACCAATTTTTTGCGCTACTAGCATGTAGATTTTTGAACTGTATCAAAAAAGTGGCTAAAAGTCGGTTCAATTTCTGTTTATCCGCCTCATCTGTTGCTTCCTATCAGTGCATTGTTTTCATCCAACCAAAACGACCATTTGTCCAAACAACTTTGCAGCAGAATCTCTTTTACTTGATCTGGCGTTTTATTTAAACTGTTTCGTAACTGTTCGTACAGATTTTTGAATGATTTAAAACAGTTCTCTTCCGTTATAATCGTTTTTTCGTAGTAAGTCTTTATAGCTGCTAGCCGTAATAACTCGTCTGCGTTTCGCTTTAGCTTGAGGCTATATATCTTAAAATTACTGTGTGATTTCCCGTCCGCCGCCATTATTATCATCCGTCCCGATCCCTTTTCACCCTTTCTTGCTGCTCTTCCGAAAGCTTGTTCTTCAATTCGAATGTTTGCAGGAAGGTATGTTAGTACCACATGCAAACCACCGGCCTTCTCAAGTTCTTCGGATATTTTTATGTCCGTGCCGCGTCCTGCCAAGTTGGTGGCAATAATAATGTGTCCAGATTTCAAACCATCCTTCGCAATAGTTAACTCCTCATAATCTCGCTTATAAGTGAGAATATTTTTATGCTCCTCGGAACCTAATGTCAGCTGTAATGCTTCAACATCCTGAACAGTTTCACATATCATAAGAACGGATCTGTTTTCAGTGTTGATTAGTTTATTAACCTCCTGGCGTATCTCTTGTTTCCAGTCCTCACAATTCGAACATATTACAGATTCGCATTCTTCAAACTGTTTCATTTTAAAAGTGGGAACAGTGACAAAGTCAACATCATGTATCTCCTTGAGGAGGTCTCTTTCTTCCTTTGTTCCTAGCGTACCTGTTAAACCGTAGAGCAGTTCGTACTCTTTAAAATATGTAACATTTGAAATGAAAACCGCCTTCAGGCTCAGAGTGGACAGCTTACATCCATGTTTGAGTTGCAAGAATTGATGCATCGCTTCATCCCACTGCGAGCTAACCTGATCGGTGCCTGTATCTCTGTCGAGAATAATTACATTTGCATTACGGTCGGTACCTGTCCCAGATCTGTCGACGTCCACCACGTAGTATTGATCCTGCACCATGTACAGCGCTGTGATGGCACTAGATATCCAACTGTCCAAGTGTCGTTCCACGAATGCCTTCAGATAATTAGGAACTGTGACATACGTTTCACGTTCGATACGTGACCAAAGTAAAAAGCTTAGACGATCTTTGAGTTTTGCAAAGTCTGATGACAGTATTTCATCTAGCTTGTTAGAGTCAACAGCTTCTACCAACAATCTTCCTGAGTCGTTTATTATCTCAGACTGTATTAACCTTTCCCAAATCATTAATCCATCAGATATGCTCAAAACATTGTCTAGACTTTGAATATCCTCTTTCTGGATAAGTGCGTACATGTCACATAGCAACGACTGTTTGATCTTTTTCGCAAGTACATCCTCCGTTTGATCGGTCGCACTGTTAACCATTTGCCAAATGAACACGAATACCGATTCTAGCTTATCCATACCAGCGATGTCATGCGACAAATATAATATATTGTTTCCCTTATCGAGCAACATGCTGTCCACCTCATCGACAATTACATTCTGGAAACTGCGGTCTCCCAATACATTTTTCCCGTAAACTCTATCTAACAGATAGTCACGCTGAAAATTTCCCAAATCTCCATAGATAATCTGATTCGAAGAGTAGGCTTCCTTTCGCTCTTCTATCACTTCACTACAGTTGTGGGAGGCGCTTAATCCAAACAGTTCATAGATGTCCTTGTTCTCGTCTGCGTCTCGCTTGGCAAGTACCGATGAGCTAGTGATAATGTCTACCTTCTCCCCAAGGAGAACTTTTATAATTGTAATCGCTACTACGATAATCGTTTTTCCTTCACCGGTAGATACCTGAGCTAATGTGCTCTTATCGTTTGCCAGCAATGCCAACACTGTCAATCGCTGGGTGTCTCGTAACCTGAAGTTCCGCTTAAGCTTGATTGCCCTATCAATTACAGCGAGCATTTCCTCATAAACGTATGCATTTGGTTTTTTTATTTTATCCTGGAACTGTTTAGTCCATTGCTCTATATCTTCCGGCAAGAAACTGGATACTTTTTTCGTATTGAATGTTGTCTCGTTATAATGAATATTTGCCACCGAATTTTCAATTCGTGACAAATGCCTCACTATATTACTTGATGTGTTAGAATTACCTTTTATGATAGCTACTATCTGAGATACGGTAAGTTCTTTTGAGTTTATTTTGTACTTTTTTTCCATGTATTGAACCCATTCCTTTACACTACATCGCTTAAAAACGTTTAAATCCTCAATGCACAAGTTCCATTTTTGGGTATGGAAACATTTTAAGATTTTGTTCAACCCAGCATGAGTAAGCTCGTTGCGCTTTCCTTCCAACAATTCAAATAACATGCTCATCAGCTTATCACCGAACGTGTTTTCGTTGGATAGCGCGTAGAAGGTAGCAGAGGATAAGCTTGCCAACTCATTATCCCACGGCATCAGGGATTTAAACTTGTAGGTCCAATAGTATTCTTTGAGAATATATGGCCACTCTGATAGTTCGAACTGATCAAGATTAACTGATTCTATCGGAATACTACTCAGCAAGTGCAAGATTTCTTCGACACACTCCTCAGAGCATGGATTTTGACCAAACTGAGCAGCAAATACTAGTAAAACACCCTTATTGTCGATGTTTGACATATATCTACGCCATTTTGATTTGTCCTGCAGCTGTCTTTTCAAAAAGTTCTCGAACTGTAACAGTACCAGCTCGTCAGTCCAATTGCATTGATTATATGCTGCAACAATCCATGAAAAGGTGTACCTTTCCTGTCTTGCTTGAACACTATGTGTAATTATAGAGTTGATCAAGAAACTAAATTCGTTGAATGACACATGTCTTCCTTCGAACGAAAAACGCTGCAAAATGTTTTCGAACACTCCATGCTGGCCAGAATATTTGGGAGAAATGTTTTCCAGACGTTGAACAATTTGTTCCCTCTCCTCATCTAAAAAGAATTCAGAAATCTTTGTAATTGCTGCCTCATCGTCCAATTCATCGAATGTTTTCTGTTTGGAGGAACTGTTTTGGTACAACAACTTGCGCTTGAAATTTGGTACAAAAACGTACTCGATCTGCATTGTGCTTACTTCTGTTAGAATTTGTCTATAAATACTATCCTTATGCAGACGCTCTTCTTCTAGCAGACGGTAAGCTTCGTTCATTTTCAGCTGAATGAATTTGTTAACCTTCTTTAAGACATGTATTACAGTCGTAGATTTATGATTATGATTTTCTATCAGCTCAATTTCATTGTTCTCGTCTCTATCATAGACTCGAATGTTCACGTTAAACACATATGCCAAAAGCACTCTATAACTTTTGTTCACTATTCCTTCCTTCTCTAGGCTGATCTTGAATATTTCTTGTATTTTTTCATCTGCACAACATCTCTCCCAGTTATATTCTGCATTTCTCTCTACGGTAAGTTTATCGTACAGAGAGCTTAATGCCTTGTCGTTTCTGAGCATCATCTTAAGATCTTCCGGCAGTGTATTGTCACCAACGCTTTCATACCACAGGCGAAGTACTTCGTCATTTTGCTGCTTTTTAAGTTCGGCTTCCAATGGTGCAATGATAGTGTCGATGTTTTTTTGCTGATTATCTAAATAATCATAGTATTCATCATAAAAATGGTTCACACGCTCATTTTCAATGTTTGAGCTGTATGTTTCCAAAATAAATGTTTCTACAGCACGTTTGACCGCGTTGTCACTACATTTCGATACCTTTACACCAAATTCTATGATTGTATCTCGTTGTTCTGTAGAGTTTTCAAAAATGTATTTCTTTAAGGAACCAAGCATAGGATGATAGATGGTGTCATTTTTTTCCTCCGTTTCTTCCAGATATCTTGCTACATTATCTACTGTCAATGCGATACGATTCACCTTTGTATGGTATGGTGGTAATTCTTGTGAAGTGTCTCTTAAAATTGTAAATTTATCCTTGGCCTTTAACATAGCTGTAACAGCTTCGGAGTCAATATTGGTATTCTTATCAGGCAGAGTAGTAAATTTTGGTTTTAATGTTTCAAAAAGTTTAATTAATGATATCAGCTCTGGGGCACTAACGATACTTGTCTGAAGCTGTAACCAATCACCTAGATTTGAACTTTGTTTCAGAACATCAATAATCTGCTTGTGATTAGCATTAGGTGCTGAGGTACTAGGCTTAACAAAATCGAATTGGATTTGTTCCAACGAGTCTTGTGAAAAATTTACAAAGCGTTTTATATCTAGCTTCGCGACTTGATCAAGATTTGTATGTTGGCTATCATCAACTTGCTGTAAAGTGTCGTATTTTATATACTCAAGTTTCTGCTGTACCGATTCTTGCTCTTCTTTCTCGATCCGCTGCGCTTCCAACCGTTGCTTTTCTATTTCGGAATGCTGTTGTGCTAATTGTTCGTATTGCTTTTCCAATTTCTGCCTTTCTTTTTCGATCTCGTGTAAGTATTCAGAGAATGCCGCAACAACGCGAACTCTAGGAATAGATTTCTTTCCGATAGCTTTGGAATGATGTTGTCTTTCCCTTCGTGCCTGGGTGTTATTCCTATCCCTGTGTTTTTCCTGCCAGGTTTGAACGTTTCTTGATGCTCCTATTTCTGCATATATATCATTTCCATACTCTTCCTGATATGGACAATAGATTCTGTTCGACGAACTGTCGGGATAATAATGCACTTGAAGTTTGCTATTTAAGTCTGTTCCGTAAATCGTTGGTTCCGTCAATAACCATCCCAAGAAGCCTATATCCCATCCATTCTTGCCATGCCTACCATACAGTCCACCGGTGCCGTTATTACCATTATTGCCATAATTTTTGCTCGTGTTGATGCCAAACGTGCGTCCATCGTTTAAACGCTGAACAATTATTTCCCCGGGAAACCCTCCCTGACCACCCATACCATATCCTCCACCGGGTTTTCCATGCTGCCCAGGTGCTCCCTTGTACACCAGAAACGAATGACATCTAAAATCTGACTCCCAAAACGAAAATATTATTTCACCACCGTCTTGTCTGACAACTTTTATGAAAATATCAAAAAAACACCCATAATCAAACTCTATATAATCCAATAGATGGCCTGTGTAAGTCTTATCTTTGCAACTATCGCGCATCCACTCTACCGGAATGTGCTGCGCCAAGTCAAACATGTTATTTACAATTCTGTATACTAAGTCGATTCGTTCTTCTCTGCCCCACATCAAACAATGGGGAAACATTTTCTTAAATTCTGCTACTGTGAGACCTTTTCCATCGGCCCCATCGTTCCCCTCACCTCCATTTTGACCACCACTGCCATTTCCACCATTTGAAATTATCGTCAAGCGATCAGGATCTTGGATTGAGTTCGCCTGTAATAAGACGTTACCTCCACTTTCTCCAGGATATCCATCGTTTCCCCCTTTTCCGTGACCGTTTCCATCTGTACCGGCATCGGTTATGTACATGAGATTGTTATCTTTCCCAGACACGTCCCAGATAACTCTATAGAGCACCTTGATTTCGTTTGCCAAAACCACTAAATTTCTTCCACGCCATACATCACTGGAAAGATCAGCATCGATCCTAAGATTGATTCCGGCAAAGATACGAACCTCTTCTATGGCTGAGTTAGCCAAGAGAGCTTCTACGCGAGGTTTAATTTGGCTGAGCACAATATGCTTGCCTTTCACTTCGATAACCGTTCGGTTATCAACACCCTGCACTTGAATCGTCACCTCTTCAGGTTTCTCCATCATGAAATTAAATTATAAGACTCCCCACCCAATATACTGTGTTTCAAATGTTGGATTTGGAAGAAAAGTGATATGCAAAAATAAAATAATTTACTTTTATAATTAGCCCTAAATTATCTCTTGATTTGATGTTTATTTAATGAAACCTTGGTTTAAATAACAGCCTTGAGATGAAATTAGGACGATATTTGACGTTTGGCACAATAAACCTTCAGACCAACGAAATATATTTGGTACAATATGGGATGTTAGGTATAAATATATAACTATACATGCGTATTTACAAAACAGAAATAGGAAAGTTCTTGAATTTGTCAGGTGTTAATTAATCAAATGATAAGCGGTTTAGGACACTCCTGAGGAAGGCCAAGACCGCAAAGCGGTTGTAGCGCCGGATAAGTAATTAATCAAACAATTTTCACTCTTCACTATGAATTATCTGATTTCAAACAATGCACACATACAACTTTTTTGCGTAATGTATAAAAAAGATTGCAATAGTTGAACCTCTTAACGATCACCGGTTCCTCGTGGAACGGATCACCCCGATAACACGTACGTTAATGTTAACACTAACAGCCGTATCGTCAGCAGCAGTGAACAGAATGATAGTTGTAAAATAAAAGAGACAAACACCATACACACAATATGTACGGCAAAGGATAACGATTTGAAAACTGCGTACGTTTCCGCTTACAACGCGCTCTTCACGATGTGACACTACGTTAACAATATAACACAATGCTTAAACTGTGACTCAACGGCTGTCTTTTTATACACAACTCGGAAACGTTAGTTTCTGCGAACAATGCTGACGGTGACTTCTTATCTGCTTGATGTTGCGGTTTGTCGTACGACTACTAGCTAATGTTATAGGTTTTGGTCGTAGGTTCAATGTTGTGGAGGGCAGTATTGAGGTTTACAAGTTTTACGGATTTGGGTGCTAGTGCCATTTTTTCTGTGACCATATTTTTTTTCTTAAATTTTTCTTAATTTTATTTAATTATTAAATTTTACATTTTATTAACAAAATAATTACAATTACAATTAATTTTAAAACATTCCACAAATAAATTCGTTCGAATTGTAATTAGCATGCCGTGCTTAGAAACAACTTATTATTTCATTTCATTTGATAGAAGAAAACTCAACACCGTGGATAGTTTTGATTATCAAGGGTATCATTTTAACAAACTAAGCTCCACCGTTATCTTTTTCTTTTGTTGTATCAATAATTTGTCCCAAATCTGATTTAAAATACGACTTGATCATTTATTGTAAATAAAAATAATTAAAAAAAACAACAATAACACAATCATTGCGGAAGAGTCAAACGGTTAAACGGTCGCTATGCCAAATTCAATCTAATCCGAAAGTAAACCACAAACATCACTAACCGAGTTTTAGACAATGATAACGACGTACATAATTTAAGATCCCATAGTGGTTTTACGACTTAAATAGAAAGATCTCAATCAATGTGGTCAATCTCATCATACGCACAATTTAGACAATTATCATCAAAGTCCTGGTGCCATTTTTTCGACGACCACTTAAACCTCAAGATAAAAATAATGAAACTCACGCTTCAATTCAGTGACCTAAACAACGAGTTGGTTCACATTAATCTTCACACTTTTATCAACATTAACTCTGTGAGTGATTATTTTGATGCAACCTTTTTAACTATCTATCGACCAAATTATGCCTCTTTATTGTATTTGTCAAATTAAAGAGATTGAAAGTGAAAGAAAAGTTCATACAAGCTAGAAAAAGATAGCACATCAAGTATGCACTGTTGCTATAGGAAACTGCGAACACGATTGAAGATCAAGGCAACACCATACACAAATACAGGGGGTTTCAAAAGAATAAATATCATTTGCCATTGATCTCAACACCTTTGATTTCGATGTCAATATTGTCCACGGCTTACTACATACATGCATCCGAAAACCCTGTAAAAGGGTAACATATTTCAGAGCTTGTCTACCTAAACAGGACAAACACATACTGAAAAAAATGAAGGGACTATCAAAAATATACTAAAAAGTTTTTCAAATTAGAGAGGTTATCTGTATATTGTTTTCACCTGCAATTCAACTGTTACCTTATTCTACGTCACATTTAGTGCCACAATTAGGGTCGGCTTAGGTCATTGGTCGGCAAATTTTGCGGCACAAAGAGCAAAATTCAATCAAAAATTGCTAAGATGTGTTATAGATTTTAGGTGAGAAAAAAAAAACAGTTAGAAAGCAAGGAACTACAAGAGACATGCGAACCGAACTTTACTGATCACCTGGATAGATGAATGATAAACTGTAGGGTTCGGGTCAATGCATCTTCTCAGGGGATGCCTTTTAGTATCTCCTAAAGAAAGGGAACATTCTCGAACAAAGAATTTCGTAGGTGACAACTATTGTTGGCATTGTTGTTATGTTTTTTTGCTTCGTTTTTTGCTAGCGAAAGGACAAGGAATGTTTCCTTTTATAAACTGTCGGTGATTGTGCGTGGTTATTGTAGATTAAATTGAAATCTTGTTCAACCGTAAGTGTGTGGCTCTTCCAGCTTTCACTAAAATATATGGAATTGTTACAACCTTTGGTGCTTAGTGCGCGTTCGTGTTAAAGCCGCCAGTATATCCACCAAAGAGACAGTGCATACGCAATGAAAAATAACAAAACATACATTTTCAAGAACGTTTTATGTTAGACGCAGTGTAACAAAAACTTAAAAAATCGACCTATGATCTGAGGAATTATAAGCTAAACTTGAGTAAACAAACAAACACATATAAGAGAAAATACTCATTCAATTTGCACGATATTTAAATCTATTTAAAAAAAGTAATTTGTTTAGCATTTTAGTAAAATATGTAGAATATGTAATAGTTAGAACATCAGAAAAGTAAAAACAGAGAGAATATTTATTTTAAAAAAATTGCATCATATCATTACAACCTATGCTAAACGTAAATATAACTTTTATCAATTCTCAATTAGATTGAAAAACTGATTTATAATTTTCGTTTAATTTGGTTTTGTTTTTTTTTTGCATGCACGGATATCTCTATCATAAATATTGTTATGCGTGCAAACTCGAATGATTTTATCTCCAGAACGCTATGGAAACTGTCCCTTAATTTACTTAATGCCTTTCATTAGGTTTATAAATTATAGTAGGGAAGCACATATGAATCTAATTGCGATACCTTTTGACAACCAAATTCTTTCTCAATAGATGTCACACACCCGAATCGAAATACGAAACACTAGACATATAATTCACTTCCACGTGTAATGTTGTGTATTGCACGGGGACGTTACTTTCACCACAAAACCAGTCAATCATTTGACGTTTAACGAAAAGCAAAGAACAAAACATTGAACAGAAACAGGTTGAGAAAAATTGCCATTTAAGTACACTTCAGCTGCACTCACTGTTTGCGGTTGGAGGTGAACCGAGAGCAACATTCTGCAAAGCTATTACTCTAGCTGCATAGAAAAAGGGGCCAATTTTACTCCGTAAAAATAGGCAAGCAGTCGTACTATCGAGCGTATCGAACCGAACAGTTTAACCTCCTATTCTCGGCAATCGGCTGGGCTTGGTTGCCAACATCCCACCACCTCTCTCCTGGTTGACATTTTTTCTACACGCTTTCCCCGCTACACACCACAACACACTTGGTCATATTTTACGCATTTTCCTTGCCCACGAATTGAACGAAATGGAACGAAGTTTTTTGTCATGAGAGAGCTGGCAAAGAAGATTTGTTTGTCCGTGACGATGTTTTCAGATCGCTGATTCGTACAATTTGGCAAAACTATATTTTCCTCTTATCTGGACGTGTGTGGCCTGCTGGCTTGCTATGTAGTGCAATGGAGGGTGCACTGTTGTTTGTTTATTTTCCCTACTACTGTACTACGTCATGCAAAAGTATGCAGAACAATCATCAGATTGTCTTTGATCTGATAGGGTGAATTGTTTAGTCACATGTTTGGAGGTTTATTTGCGAGCAATAGCAACAACTCGCGGTCAGTGATTCAATGCTTACAGGAAGTCGTGTTCGGAAACGCTTTTTGATTTTAACATAAGTTTGTGCGCTATTCACTGTTGCCTGATTTTGTTCGTACAACTTTCAATAGAATAGTAATTTGCTTAGTTCATCGTCACCTGTTTTTTCCTAAGACGTAGAATGAACGTATGTAAAGTATTGAAATTGACCATTGTAATTATGTCTATGTCTATGTATGACCATTGTAATATTCAACTACAACAAAAATGTATCAAAACGTGCCTTAGATTTGGAACAAATCTTTGAAGTATTGAGATAAAACAGACAAACATCAACAAACATAGAACAATACAACATCGAGTACAACTTGCGCTAAGCCCGTAAAACCATCCACAGAAGTGTTATCCTTTTAAAACACAATCCGTACCACCAGCGTACCGCCTCCATTTGTGGCGTTTTAAAGCGTGCTTCAACATATAATAAGAATATTAACCAAACAAGCTCACCTTTCAGTGGCACGTGTCACAGTGTGCAGTGTGCAATAATAAATAGGCCTCATATTTCATTCCGCTTATGATTGAGCAGAAATGCAATTTCGTGCCAAACCCACACACACGAGCCTTCCCGCGGCAACTTCTGTCTATCAAGTAACACCCGTCATCCGTACGGAAAACCAAAGCAGGGCGGGATGTATTTTCGCACGGGCAAACATGGTGAAAAGTGGAAAGCCATTTATGTGCTAAACGGAAAATTTAATTTCCTGTGTATCGCTAAATTGTGCGATTTTTATACCAGTAGCACGCAAGGGGTAGGGCCGAAGGTTGCGCGCCCTTACACTCACACGCCCGATGCACTCGAGCTGACCTGAAAAACAAAATAAATCCATCAACTGGCCACGTGGCAAGCGCGAAACACAAAGGTCAACAAACCAGACCGGTGAGCGGGCAATAGAAAAGGAAACAAAATAATGCAAACTTTGATATCACTTGAAGGTATTCATGGGAAACCCAAGGAATGGGGAGAAAAGAAAGATATCAGTTCCAAAGTGGCATGAATGCGGCCAAACATTAAGCGCGTAAACAAGGGAGACGAAAGTGCAACTCAACAAGCACGCGTAACGTTCAAACTTCATGCCAAACAACCAATGAAGAAAGGAAGCCTCCACGCCCCCCCCCCCCCCCCCCCCCCAATATCTAAGATCAATTCTTCAATCGTTTCCTTCTAGTGAAACGTCCAATCAAAAGCCATTTGCATCACACTGTGTTGGTGTAATAATTCAATATTTTCGTGTCCTTTTACCAAGACGACATCAGCGCGCTAAGTAACAGACCGATTCCTTCTCCGAATCGATGCCTGAACTGTTCAATGTGCTGCTATGTCAACGTACCGTCGTCGACCACCACACACACCCCGGTCTCGTAAAAATATGCTTTTCCTTCCCGTTTCCGTTCAAGTGTAACAACAACACAGAGCAGTGATGGAAGCCGTTGATCGCTTGTTGACATGTTTTCTTCGCCCTTCCGTTGGGAGGGTGCGTCCGACCCGAGGTTCTAACCTGTGTTTACAATGTGATTACTTTCGCGACGGAAAGCGGGACGGGACCGGCAAGGGTGCCGATTAGCGTTTTAGCAACGGCTATTTGGAAATTTGAGTGACTTCGCTTTGCTTGATAGCAATTTAAATGGAAAAGTTTGATTAGCGTGTCGATACTGTGACGAATAGAGGTTCGGAAAGGGGGAGAAAGTGTGTCCTTTTAAATACAAATAAGAAGTTTAGCAAAGAAACATTCATATTTGTAGACAAAAATGCACATAAATAATAAGGGCTAAGAATAATTTAAAATGTATACATAGTTTGTAATATTTTTTATTGATACCAATGGTTTCCTGTTTCAACCTAAAATAATAAACTTAAACGAGGGTTTATCGAAACTCTGAGATAAAGTTCCTGTATACTACCACCCAATTGGAGTTAATACATTTTGTAGAAGTAGTTTACCAATATTGGGGCTCTTCACGATTCTAGTCAGCATTTTTATATGGAGTTTGACAGTTGAAGGCTGAAATCATGTAAACACTCCTTGCAAATCCACACACAAAAGTAGCCTGCGATTTTCAGTCTAGATTAGATTCGAGTACCTGCTCGAAAACATGGCAAAAAAGGTAATGTTTTCATTTATCCTAAGGTGCATTACAGAAACCAGGAGGTGGATTATAGAATCAATGTGTATGTAGACCAGGTGGTGCTCAAACAACCTTTCTGGAGGCTTCTGCTTGACGAATACTAAAAACATTCTTAAAATATTCATTTAGAAGCAGAAGCGATAAATATCAGCTTTCCTTGGGATAAGCCAACCTGTATACTAAACCCACTTAGATAGCTGCTCGAAAACTGCTATACAATGCAAACAGCTTACAGGCAGAAATGTCGTAGGCTGACTGAGACATTTCAAAACGAAAGGGGCCCAATAATAGATAACTAATAAGATAACATGTAGGTGAAATCCCATGTGTATTGGTAAAAAATTCCTTAAAACTGTTTGATTTAGATCAGCAAATGTATCTAGTTCGTTAATCATCATCGACTCCGCCATTCTCTTTGTTGTGGACAGACCGCTGCCTCATCCTGAGGGCTCACTGATGACAGCAGGGCTGTCATCCTGTGACGTCCTCAGTGAGGATCGCGGCGCGAGCAGGACCAGTCGTCCTCTTCCCGCATTGTGTTGTTTATATTATTTATTACCAATATTAATTGTACATATACCAAAGAATAGTTGTAAATACATATTCTGTTTGTGCCGTACACACCACCGTCTTCATGTCTCATTTGTGCGGACACAACA
>KB666732.1:1477559-1492129 GCA_000349065.1 Anopheles quadriannulatus | reverse complement strand
GAGGGCTCACTGATGACAGCAGGGCTGTCATCCTGTGACGTCCTCAGTGAGGATCGCGGCGCGAGCAGGACCAGTCGTCCTCTCCCCGCATTGTGTTGTTTATATTATTTATTACCAATGTTAATTGTACATATACCAAAGAATAGTTGTAAATACATATTCTGTTTGTGCCGTACACACCACCGTCTTCATGTCTCATTTGTGCGGACACAACACTCTTTCATCCGAATCGGATAGGACTTCAGAACATATGATGGGAATGATTTTTGGATAAGTTCCAAGAATCATTCACTTGCTCTGGGTTCTAACCCTGACCTCTTGTATAAATCAAATGTTTTAATTAACTCAGGATTGGTCCGCTATCTCTTGACGCTAATTTAGTGATCAGAAGATTAATCATATTCAATATCATCACTGAACCACGATGAAATATTAAGTTTCAACACTTATTAACAAACTTATTAACGTGCTAAGAAGTACCAAACAATGGGCTTGGCAAGACATAATCAAACACCAACTGTTATAAAAACCCTACTGATTCAAAATAAAAGCATGAAAATAAATGGTTTATTCCGAAACATCTATACCTCATTTATTCCTCCAAAACTCACCCATGCCGAACTGCAATAAATGGTGAATCAAAGAAAAGTATGTCACTATCCTTAGGCAGTCCAGTGCGCCTTTTTGTTATTTAAATTACTAGCAGTATCAAACCACCAGCGATAACCTCCTTCCAAAGCCGTAGGTGTGTAATGTACTACAGAAATTAATAATATTCCCACAAACCGTGCCCGGCAAACCACCATTCACACAACTCCATCCATCATTGCCGTGAGCCTTTCAACGAACCAATTCCTACCATACTTGGGATGGCAGGTTCACTAACCGGCCGCCGTGTAAAAGTCGTCGCAAATTGTCGTCACGCACTACCGCTTCCGTGGTCGGCTGCTGCTAGAAAATCGCCGCAAGGAAGGAAATCTCGAATAGCACTCCTTCTTTTTTTGCTGCAGAAACGTGTACGACGAAAGCAAGGTACACATTCTTCTGGCTGGCAGGGAAGGGTTTCGGCAAACTGTTGCATCGTTACCGACGAACGCAGCAGAAATGTTTGTCCCGAAATGTCGATCGTACCGAGTGGTTGGTCGGGCTTTCTTCCTTTCATGCTATCGTCAAAGGGATCAACGAGTAAAGGCAAAATGTGTGTCAACTACCGGAGGCTACTTCTGTTGTCCGTTACGCTATCCACCGTCTGGGGGTTTGGCCTTTCCTTCCTTCCCTTGGATTGAGTAATCCCTTCGACATGACACTAAGCTGCGTTTGTGCTCGTTTCTTCTCGATCCCCTCTCGCTCCCTTTTACTATTATGAAATACAGACAGTTTTGAATGGATGGAAAAACATACTGAAACTGTTCTCCGTTTTCCATTGGAGTACACAATTCGTTGATATTTCCTTTTTTTTTAAGTGCTGCAACAACAAATCATAACAAATGCCTCAATTTCGAAGGATTGTGGTCGATTTTTCACGCCATTTGTTTAAAAAACAGTCACACACACACATAGAGAAACCCCGTCCAGCTAAGAAAGATTTCTTTCTCACTTTTCTTGGACGAGGCATGTTTTTCTGCCAACAGATCAAGCGTGGCGCTCAAACTGGCTTTCGTCTGGTTGCAGCACGAAGCAACAACCGAAGTGTACGAACGGCCCGGGAAAAAAAACAGAAAGGTACACCACCGGAAATCTCACGTTGCACAATAAGTTTGAGGATTTCATGCAATCTTTTAAATGTACGCCTGTTACTTTATCGTTCGTTACTCTGGCAGGGATGAATCGGGCATACCGTTTGGAACACCTTTGGAATCTCAATTACAGTCATTTTTATACAGGTTTCTTGCTTTCCCTGTGGTACATTTTACATTTGGATCGTTTTTTTTTCTTCTACCAAATTTGGAGCAGGGGCAAGAGCTTTTTTCTTCATGTCATTACAGTTTCAAGCTTGTGCCTCGACATTTGCACAGTGGGAAAAACGTGTCAGTAAAATGTTTGTAAACAAGATTTTTTCAAGAAGGCAAGAAGAACTTTTGAAAATACACACAGATGTTGAATTTTTTTTGGTTTTATCTTTTAATAAGTACATTTTTTATATACTTCTGGTTTGTTTCTGAGTCATTCAAAACTTAACTTCATTTGCATATTTTTCAGGTTTTAGTTAGTTTACTATTAAATTTGCTGCAATAGATTTTAATTTCTTCATTTAATTTATTTGCTACATTAACCGTTTGATAGTTAGCCTTCGTATTCATTTCTACACTTTTACTTTTAGTCAAGTTTTTATTTCTCTTATGTTTGTAAATATTTGTTTTTGCTTTCTTATTGTGTCATTATTATATGTTTCCTAGTAGTTAGTAGTTTCGTCAGTATCTGTAACTACTATAAATAATTATTGAGTTAAGTTATACTAAGTAAAGTACGGTTCGAATGCAAAGCTTTATTGAAACATAATGAAACTTTTTTTTCCTCATTTAGTTTAGTATTTTCCAGTTAATTGTTCTTATTTGTCATTAGCTACTGAGGTTTGCGTCTTCATATTTCATTTAATTCACTATCACTATTACTTTTTAATATTTTAGTTCTTTTGATGTATTGTCTATTGTCTGTAACGCTATATTAAACTGTTATGCCTTGGGCAGGTTATAGAAACACTAGTAATTTATGCTGTTAAAGGTCACAAAAGTATTGAAGTATGTAATTGAAATGAATGTAATTGAAATTGAATGAAAATAAAATAAAATAAAATAACGATAATGTTTCTAGAAACATCTTCTTATTAAATACAATCACATGCTTGCAACAAACTAAATCATTTAATTTCGCCTAACACTGCGTCGCCCTAATCCCACAGTGCAGTCATCAATACTTTGAACCAAAGTAATGTAACGCTCAAGCAACAGAATCATAAGTTAATGCTTTTAGATTTCCTTCTCCAAAATAAGCAGCTGCTGCGAGGGGCGCATGAACAAAAAGAAAAACCGATTGCCGATAAAACGAAGCTTATGTACATTGCGATCCACAATTTAGCACGACATTAGCGCGAACATAATGCGGCCGCACTCATGCGCTGGCAGGTGTGTGTGTGGATGCATTAAAAGCCCTTCCAACCTTCCAAACTAGGCGAGAGCGGGTTGACAGGACTCTCCCACCCTTTGGTACGAGTATTTTTTTCCTCCAGGCACCCTCGAACGGCACACGGCGGATTGAATTTAAGCGTGTGTGTATCGGCGTCAATACACAGTCAATCCTGGCACTTTACAAATGACATAAACGTGACTCGACGTAAAATCGAAGCATTCCGCGTGAGGGTTTGCCTGCGCCAAACGCCAGAGAAAAGCGATTTTACGATCCCACTCCTGTGCCACCCAATACCCGATTGCTGGCATCGATTTTCTTCCCCATCGAGATGGGAGAAAGCGCTACCATCTGCCCTGCTGGTGTCTCAAGAATCTGCTGCACTGCGATGCTGTTAGAATGGGGACATATAAAATCGTAGTGCTTGGGAAAACAGGGCAGTGGCGGACGCCTGTATCTTGAGACTCGCGCTGGCGAGCTCATTGTTTTTTATAGCTCCTCCCGTCCCGTCCCGTCCCGCTGTTTCACCGGCAAGGCAAGGAAAGTGTCCTCATCCTCGTTTGACAAGGAGGTTAATTTTTACGCCGCAAATAAACCGCACTAACCCGTTGGCGTCCTCAGCCAGGAGCAGCCGCCGTGCCCGCTTGCTGTCGAGTGGTTCGCATATAATGGACGGCACGCGTCTTATCAGTCTGTTGCGATCACTTCGCTTTAATAAGACTCATCCTACAGCGAGTAACAGGGAGCCCAGGCCCTGGGAAGTGCATCTCTGGACGAAGATATGCCCCTCGTCTTTACTGCCATCGCGATAAGAGCTTATAATAACACGAAACAGCAGCAGCAGAGCCAGCTAGAATGAAACTCCATAAATAGAACCACCGTGTCCGATTTGGGTTGTGCGGGAGCTCGGCGGGAGCTGCTTCATGCAACTGGCTCGATGACGCATCTGAATTTGCTGGCGAAAAGTGCTGGAAAATCCAGGACTCACACACTTCGCAATCGCACAATCTGCAAGCAAAGTGTTCCTTCCTCCCTTGCGTGCAATATTCATCCACATACTACGGCGGCACAGAAGGATAAATCACGGAGCGAAGATGTCGCCCGATGGCATAAATCAGATACGGGCGGCCACTTTCACTGCGCTTTCCCACACCGCTCGGGGAAAACCCTGAGTTTCGGTGATGACAGTCGTAAAAAAAAAGGCAAGGCGGAAGCAAACGCCGCTGTTGTGTCCGCGCTTTCGTTGCGGAGGTTAAATCGAGACCACGGGTAAAACTGCAAGTGAGATGAGTGTGCTGGGGGCGGTTCATTCCACACACTAGTGTGTGTGTGTATGGTTGGGTGGAAGTAAATAAAAGAGGAAAATCGGCCACAGTTTGAGCGCAAGATTCGAAAGTAAATATGAAAAAATTGGAAAAAAGTGAGAGTATTTTTTATGAATCGAACCGAAGGAAGTTTTAGAGTGAAATTACATGAAACAAAAAATGAAACGATATTAACCGGAATCTCGTTTCGCTGTATCAATATGGTAGTATTGGTAAAATTTGATTACCAAATCACGGATAAAGAGTATGAGTATTTGTTTTACTTTCGCGATTTTATCTCAATTTTTCTTTTTGATCAAAAGGTCATATAGTTCAAGTTTAAATCTTAGCGAACTTAAACCATTAATTTCGTTTCATTTCACTGGTAAAAGGTGAATATATCCGATTTCGGGAAGACAGATCCAGATAGAGTTTCAGGGCCGGTGTGAAATAAAAAGCAATTCCAGAATCGGTATGGATTCAATATAAGTTCCAGAACCGACGTGGGTTTAGAATCAGTTCTAGATCCATTATGAATTAAGTATCAATCCCAGAGCCGATATGGGATCAGATCCGGTTATGCGTCAAAGTTCACACTAAGGATCAGCAAGGGTTAAACAACAATTTCCAGACTGGCCATGGGTTCAGTATGAGCTTCTAGGGTCCAGGAACTGCGTATGGGCTCAGTATCTGTTCAAAATTAGTTATAGATCAGGATAAATTTCTCTTTAAGAGCCACTGGCATTAAAGGGTCGCCTGGAAATTGAGTTGCGTTAACTTGCGCTGAAAATCCCTAATATTCCCAAACATAATCTTATCAACATAAAAAGAGCCTTAGCTCAGCATTGTAGGTGGGAAAGAGGAATAAAAAAAGAGAGTAAATAGCACTAATTGAGCAATGAAAACAACGAAACGCAATAGTCAATAGAAGTCGCAATAAATTCGTCTTGTCATCTCCACATTGGACCTTGTGGATATTCTCCAACTATTTGAAAGTTGGACTATTTCAAACTATTTCAAGTTTGAAACGCATGGTCAAATCAACAAAGTTTTGCATGGTTAGTGAGATCATCGTGCAGCTCACCATGGTAAGTTGACTCCTCCACTGGTTTTCCATACATATGGAGACAAACAAAAATCTCTACATCTTTCTATCGAATGTGGCAAAGAGAATTTTATGGGATTTGGACAGGCTTTAAGCCTTAGAAGAATATATACATTCTTGTACCAAACAAGGTCTACCTCCCTATCATGTTTTTTTTTTTAATATAGAGGCTTTGAACCTACTGCATTCACCTCTTCTTATCCTCCCATATCCTGCTTATAACCTCACAATTTTCTAATACAAGGCATTTCCTCCCTGTAGTCCGTTCTTGTAGGAGCAGAAATGACTAACCAATAGACTACCGGGCGGCCCCATATTCCAGTATCGAACCGATATATTTGCCAATAAGAATTAAGACGCGATTTCGCGTGAAATTCAAACTTCACGAAACCTTGACGAGAATTTTCATGTAAACATTACGTATATTAGTTTTCTTTCTATATTTGTAACGTGCTTTAAAGTTGTTTTCAAACATTCATAATAATTTGAAACAAAATGCATTTGATATGTCCTCGAAGTTTATCAGTATCTGAAGTACAGATCATGCTTTTTTCACACAATATTTGTAAAAATGTAAACAAAAGCCAAAAAAGATAGCTTTTACCTGAAATTCCACTTGACATTTTTAATCCTCATTAAATTAGCCAGCTAATGGGTGACCAAAAGAGCCAATGAAGTGGAACAGTGCAGTACCCTTGTGCACGCACATTCGAGTGCCATCGGTTTCCCGCCATTCGTAACAACGCCTCCCTGACCTACAGCTCTACTAATCCCATCCCTCTCAAAGCACCTACGTGACCGAAGGTAGGCTCGCAACATTTGCCGCTCTTACGCACAACACTCTGTTGTCCATTATTTATGACAGCTCCCAATTCATTAAATTTGTCATTTTAAATGCAATAACAATCAGGATGACAATGACGTAACGGGCTCTGTTGTAGTTGGCTTGTTTACAGCATCCCACTCAACCCCACCAACGGAGGCTGCAATTGAAAGCCACGCACACGCCATGACTAACAACGGATTACCCCGCGTGTATGTGTGCTGTTTGAATGTTTTTTTTTATTCGCCTCATGCTCCGTTGCAAAGCCCTCATCGTTGGCGCTTTTGTTCTGACACACTGTCACTTCAAGTGCGAGTCACAACAGCGGCCCAGCGTGAAATGATAAATGGACTCGGTGACTCCCATCATCTCAGCTCAAAAACACTGCTGCTGCTGCCCCCTTTCGGGTAGTAGTGGTGCTTAATCAGATGGAACTGGTATCACCCACCCGCTCAGCATACCTCTATCTTTCCCTTTACTGAATGCACTGGTCAGTCGCTCCGACCCGTCCGCCCCCCCGGCGAACCAGAAAGTGATAAATAAGCCGATCACAACGGACACCACGTGCAGCCCCGAGTGCAGCCTCATTTAAATGGTGCTTCCAAACGGATGCACTTTTCAACCTGAGTGTTAGTATCGGCTGGAGTGCAACAGCCGAATTGCCAATTCGAAGACCGAACCGGGTCAACAGGCTGCACCAGAGACCGCAGGGCTAACGGAGTGTCATTAAAAACACTAAATGGTCCATTATTCGAACCCGCGTCAGCGTTTGGCGGGGATGAGTACGTTTTTATTAGCCGGCTGTGCTTTCAAAACCTGTACGTCCAGCTGTAATCCATGGACGTGATTTTCCGTACCTTAAAGCCTCATAAATGTCGCATCAATTTATGATCATCATTCATCAACTGATTACCCATTATTGGGCTACGCGTGGTCCGTAGAGAGAACCATAAAGCTGGACTCTAGTTTGCGTGTAGTGTGTTGTGGTGGGGGTAAAGCCTACGTACGATTATTTTTATATCGCTTTCAAACTCGACCACTTCCACCAGTCCAACACGCGTAGAAACACTTGTTGCTTGTGGATACTGTGCGCGTAGAGATGAATAGAGTCCGAGTCAGTGTATTAAAGCGACTTCCCCCTCAGTACTGCCGCAACCGCAAAAACCCTTTCTATCGGCTAATGACGCGCTGAAACACTGCACCACCGTTTAAATAGGGGGGGAGGGGGGGAGGGGGGGGGGTGCATCATATGGTCGTAAAATCGGGTCGTAAAATAGGGGCTAATCGAACGAGATGAGTGCACGCTTAGACAAGCACTGTTTTCGGAATAATTCTTATTGCACGCGCGCGTGTGTCTTTTCAGTGCGCTGCGCGGTACGGCACAATTCTCTCCTGTAAGTGTTAGTAATTGAGATTTATGTGATTTTAACCAAATTATTCAACGTATTGAAACGAATAAAATGCATAATAAAGCATGTATGCGTTTTTTTTCTTTCGAGTTCCTATGATACGAGCTCAAACCTTTTGGATGGTGATAAAGTGAGACCAGCCCACATTTATTAGCATTAAGGTTTGGTGGGGCAATGGATCCGTTCTGGAGTCCAGCCCATAAACAGAGGCCCATAAATCATGCTGAACGCCGCCAAACGGGTGGCCCGGTGCGATTATGTTAACGTCCCAATTGGGCAATAATGGGATGTTTTGCGTAGCTTTGCTAACCAAAAAACACCCGCGTCTGAGCTAAAGATACGTTTGGCTGTGACTAAACAATTACCGTGGAAGTTCATCGTGAACAAACAGATAAAATTAAACATGACACTTGAGGCTTCTGTAAAAGAGATTTTTACTGATTCACATCCTGGTAGGACGTTCCCTTGTTATTTCCGACAAACGAATGATGTAAACACATGGTTGCCCGTGCTTAGAATCTAAACCATTCAATAATATCCATATAAATCGTAGTATGATCTTGTTTCCTCATTGTATATCCAAGCCAAACAGGTGTAACCTAGACTTCAATTTAGAATGTTGAGTTTCGTTTCGAAACATTTTTGATGATTTCACTTAAATTAAATTAAATTCTAGGCAACCTTTTCTTCTAGGAAAATACACGTCGTTCGTCACACTCTTTAGCTAAATTCCCACAAAAAATTCGATACTTTCTTTCGAACGATATCTTTAAAAATCATGAAAAAAAACACGCATAAATGCGAAAAAAGATGTAAAATTTATGAGATCTACAGTAAGCCGGACTACCTAAACATTTTTTTGAAAAATAATTCAGTTTTATAAAATTAAAAATTTATTCTTGTAAATATTCATCAGCAGGAATCAAGAGTTTAAAAATTTGGATAAGTTCTTTGGCACCCAACACACTTCCGCTACACATATGTAGTCACATTCTTGCTATCGAAACTCTCTTTTGTCTGAGCAATAATTAAAGTTAAATAAATGTTCAATGTTAACCGATCATTATGGGGAGTTCCAGTGTCGTCCAATTCTAGAGCGTCAATCTAAGCACTTTTCTCTGCTCTTTAAGGAGGTATCAGTGAGAAGTCATTAAGCGTCTTGCTGTCTATGTCAACAGGCATATAGGTTAATGAACATATACGATACTTCTAATACTGGTATACAGATTGCACTGCTTTCCGACAGTATGAAAATAATCTGTTATACAGCATCATAAAATGTAAATGCCAATTAGATATTTCATAGCCAGTTTCAACGCGAGTGAATTTCTTTAGAAGAAATATTCAGAATATTCCCACCGTCAAGTTTTTAGACAGTTTTCATATCTAAACCATTTTATGAAAATTGTTCACTTATCTCCCGAGCTGAATTCTTCACTCCCGCTTATCACGATGCACCCCAAAAGGGACATTTCGATTGGAAACTTTGCCATATGTCACAGCCACACGCTCGACGGGCAATTGACCGGACGAACGATCAGATAGTGAAAAACTAGCGTAGCAACTTTCGGAACGCCCTCATCTCATAGTCCTGGAACGGAGCGTGCCGGGACACTTCTGCATAGTCTGCAACATGTACGTAAAAATAGCCCACCACCACGTCTCCGGATACACCCTCTGTTTCACCCGAGATGAAATACACGGGATAAGAATCCCGCTTCACCGCTGGAGCTTCTGTCCAGGACAGGCTAATTTTGGGTCACTTTTGTAAGCCGATCGAATCGGTCCAAACTAAATGGAAGGGAGAAGTGAAATGCGACCTGAATTACCGTGGTTGAGAGATTAGTTTTGGGCCTGCTATACAAACCGACACAAGCAATCACCATGAAAAGCATCGATTTATGACTGCTTATTTCCGTGTTTTTTTTCCTTCACTTGTAGCCTAACCTACTAAAACCCCCTCGGAACTGGTTGTTGCGCCCGCATTTGTCGACAGCAAACAGCTGACGGGAAAGCGGGAGGAAAATTGCCTCTCGACAAACCGTGCAACCGAGGGAGCCTTGGTGGAAAAACGCAGATGTTCCAGATACCTGAAAAAGCCCGACCGTAAAAGTCACAAAGCATTCACAATTTAATTTCTTCCCCTCGCGTAAATTCCCTTTCTTGATGCCCGCAAGCGGACGTTGCCTCCCTTCGCGCGTTGAAAATGGTTTGTTTACACGCATAAACAGCATATGATTATCACCTCGTAATGTTTGAGTGTTAATAACGTTGATCGGTGCGGCGGGGGTGAGCCGACGTAGGAACTAGTGTCAACTGAAACTCCCCTCCAGCGTTGGTTTCAAAAGTGAAAGGGAAAATATGTCCTGTGCCTGTGCCTTCCCTAAGCCAATGGGTACGATGCTATCTTCCCAGGAGCAGTTGCTCCTTGAGGGATTAAATTCAATTTCATTCCTTTATGCGTAAGAAGAAGTGGTGAAATGAGTTCGTATTAGACGGTATTGTTGGTGTTGTCATTTGCAGCACCTCGTACGATAATTGCGGTTACGATTGGTTGTATGGTTGAATTGATGAATGTAGCGATGAAAACGCATATCCAAACCATTGATAAGTTTATTGAACTTTGGGAAATGATTGGGCCATTAAATACTAGAATAGAGGTGTAAAATTACTGAATAGATCGTACAACTTCTTATTGAATTGGCTCGATGTTTCTATCAATCTAAGAAAATTAATATTAGGTCCTACACCTACAGGTACACTTACAGCACCAAAAGGCACCTTGGTCAGGCGTAATACATCCAACTACGCAGCTCCAGTATACATGATAAAGTCAGAATTCCTTTGTTGAATACCTCAAAGTTAAGGATATAGTTTTCAGTTCAATTAAGGATATAGTGCCTTTATTCAATAAACAAGCACGATTATGTATGAGCAGGGTCCCGTGACAAAAGCGTCAACTCGCACAACTTAACAACATGCCCACCGTTGGTTCAAGCCTCGTGTGAACCGTCCTCCGCAGCAAAGACTGTCTTATCCGGCAACGTGGTATTTCGCATGTTTCGAGAGCCTTGAAACCATGATATAGTAAAAAAAGCCGGAAATAGGTATCTTTCCACGGAACGATTGTTTGATGGCGAGTCTTTCCCTTTCAAAAAGGCCCACAAGCCTTTTTGCGTTTCCATTTCTTCTGTGGATTCGAAGATGGCAATTTTATGAACGTATACACGTTGTCACTTGTACTTACCGTCTGGAACAGACAGAAAATCACTCAAAACCTTTTAAAGAATGCTCTTCCTGACGCAGGAATCCCAAAATTAAGTTTCAATACTAAAATACACATTTTTCTTTACACTAGTCAAAAGATTACAAGCAAAGATTAGTGCCAAAAAATGCACGAAAACGAATCGTCGAATTTTTCTCGATGTCGCGTTGCCATGGGAAACGGTGATTTTGACAGAAGTTTTCACGCAGCAATCGTTCAATGGAAATAAGGCTAAACAGGGCTAATGGAAGATGAAAGTGGTATGGAAAAATCATGCCAATTAATAGATACAACCCCCAAATACATGGAAGATAATCGAGTTAAATTAGGTAGTTTGGACTCTATTCACATCCCGAGGTGGCTAAACTGTGTGAACGATTCCGCATTAAACAATAAACACACGAAAGGACAAAAACCGTTAACTATTCTAAGAAATGCATCACCAGACCATAAGTACCAAATAATAAAATAAGTACATACGTAATTGCAAGTATCAGAGAACGCAAAGGATTTCACCAAACACACTTAACCAACAGCTAAACATAGTTTATCACTGCACTTTTGTAACCGGCGATATGAGACGCACTAAACTGAATGAAGACACGCGGATCGGTTAACGAAATTAAAGCCTACTTCGGTTTTCTTTCTTGTAGAATAAATCACAACCGTAGCTTGATAGCCGCACAGTGTTCAATTCAATATTGCTAGACAAGCAGGTAAATTAAATCCCTTTATTAAAGAATTAATAATTCGTATCTTGCGATGCAAATACATTCACAAAGATACTCCTTACTTTTCGCAATTATATCACGCCCAAGGTAGTAACCGATTTAAAATCCCATACGCTTCCCCATTCCCCGCTCGAACCAGAGCCGACACACTTTTTTCGGTGCTGCGACACTTTAAAACGTGCACAAAATATTCGCCCGCACGCATTGCTTAAACACTGCACATCTCCTTCCATCTCACACTTACCTTGCACGGCACCGGCCCAGCACAGCCAAAACAGGGCCCACTTGGGCGTCATGAACCGCTCCATCCACTTGGGGCGCAGAGCAAACCACCCGCAATGGTAAGCGCGGGGTGGCGGCGTCGCTGGCCTTTGCAATGCCGGCTCCTCGTCGCCCGCCGCGACCTTGATCGCCGGACAGCCGCCTTCCTCCAGGGCGATCGGCGAGGACGGCGCACCATAACTGCCGCCGCATTTGGTCGACTCGGTCTGTACGGTGGTGCCGCCGGTTGACGGCGTGGTGGCGGCCGAGTTTGGCGCGTTGTTGCTGCTCATCTTCACACTGCCGTCCCAGCTGGACGTGGTGGACATGTTGATGAAATGAGGTGAAGGGAGAGAGAGCGCTCCGAAACTCCGAAACTGCGTACGCGTCACAACACACCAAGCGTACGGACTGGACGGAGTATTACGAAATGGACACACCACTCTTTTTCTGGAACGCTCGAAAACCTTACTTGCTTTTTTAATTAACACTGTTTATCCTTTCCTGGTGGTGATTGATGGAAAGGACGGAACCGTTTTAATCAACTGTTTAATCCTCAACTCACGGCCAAGGTCAATTACAACCAGTGGACACCGTGCAAAAGTGTGTTTTATCACTTTCACCAACTTTAAACTTGAAAAGGCGCATCTAAAACTACCTCAAACAGACGAGGTAACTCAGGTTATTGTGGAGATGGGTCTTATCACACTTTGCACACCGGAAGCTGGTTGTTTTTGAGGGCCTCCGTTGCGTTCCGGATTGTTTGTGTAAAATTATGCAAAATCCCTACACTATTTCGAACATTGACTGACCAAACCCTGGGCACCGAGAGCCATGCACACCACAGGGGAGTGAGAGAACTAGCTCCCTATCAACGTGGTCCACACAGTTGGCTGTGCTCAGTTTCCGGTATCAATAGACAGCTTACGGAAAACTTGGCAACCTGCGGCGACGTTTCGTGTCACCTTAGCAGGGAAATGAAAATATTTGCTTTAAACCCTTCTTATCGCACTTCTCCAATGATTGGGGTTGCGTTGAATAAGTTGCACTTTGTCGTTGGCCGTAAGGCGCCACTCCACATTACACACTTCAGCAATCAATTCCGACCACCAAGGATCCTCACGATGATCCTCCAATAAACCCAACACACACAATCACTTCCACACACACTCTATCCGAAGGACGGTCCGTTCCTATGCTCCGTCAGCCAGGACGTTCCAGCGCGAACTGACGAACCGACGCGTTTGGCATTGCCTTGGCGGAGCATACAAGTCACTTGTTTGGTTTGTGGTGCGCAATCGTCGCAGCAACGCCAGCACACGCGGTCCGTGGCCGATGCTAGGCAACCGGGAAGACGACGACTTCGTTGTCGACCAAAAACCGAAATACACGCGTACACGACCCGACCACGGTCTCGACGTACCGGTCGAGATGAAGGTTGAACGGAAACTAATCGGAAGCTGGCTTGTTGCGGGCGTTTTGAGTGCGATGCAATGTAGGGCCGTGCGAGCGCGTGTGCCAGTGAGTGCACTCCAGCAAGTGCAACCACACTGAGGGAAAGTGGAAGACGTACACGAAGTGTAAGGTGTGAATCATTGGTGTATTATCGACATGATGATTTATTCACATTTTTTGACAGCAGTGTTGGAGTCTATTAATTAAATAATTAAACTAATTAATTTTGAGACTACGGTTAATGCCTTTACTTTTTCGCGAAGATTGTTTTTATTTGTTTTATTACACGTTTTTATTATTATTACACGTTTTTACACGTTTTTTTTTAAAGTCGCTTAGTTTTGGTTATGAAAATGTAATCCTCGTCACATCGTCGTGTTTTGCTGGCATTATTCTCATCAACTCTCTCAAATGCACCTCACGCTCTAGATTGCACTCTCCCCTGTTTCTTTTCGTTGCTAAGATGAACGTGTCTTCTTTCTCTCTCTACGTTGTATTTAGCGCAATGTTCTTGAAATGATCCAAGTAACCATGTTAAGGAAACCATAAATGCTACAATGTAATGGACGGACGGTACAATGGTTGGTGATACAGTTAGAATTCAATAGTTGAACGCTTTTTAGTTGGCATGCTTTTCAGTTGACCATCCTGAGCCATTCGAGCGGAGGATGCAAACGCTCTGGGCGTGTTTGAGCGACACATCCTCCGGACCGTCTTTGGCGGTGTGTTCGAGCATGGAGCGTGGAGGAGAAGGATGAACCACGAGCTTACTGAGCTGTACGGCGAACCGAGCATCCTGACGGCGAAGGCTGGCAGGATACGATGACTGGGGCATGTCATGAGGATACCGGACTCATGCCCCACCAAGAAGGTGTTCGACAGCGATCCCCAGTTCGACATAAGGCGCAGGGGAGCACAGCGAACTCGATGGCTGGACCAGGTGAAGCGAGACCTGGCGGAGATCGGGTGTCTGCATGGATGGGAGACTGCAGCCAGGGACCGAGCATCCTGGAGAATAATTGTTGGCCGGACAATGTCACACAGAGAGAGAGAGAGAGAGAGAGAGAGAGAGAGAGAGAGAGAGAGAGAGAGAG
>KB666732.1:1416438-1477080 GCA_000349065.1 Anopheles quadriannulatus | reverse complement strand
AGAGAGAGAGAGAGAGAGAGAGAGAGAGAGAGAGAGAGAGAGGTTTTTAGTTCAACGCTCGATAGTTGGCTGACAGTTCAATTTAAAAGCCTGCCTGTTTGTATGGGAAAACAGGTTTATGAAAATTTCACAAAAATCTCATGGCCTACCGAGAAAAATTTCATTTTTTTTTTTATGGAAAAACGTGCCAACTAAAAAGCATACATTCAATAGTTGGCAGGAAATCGAAGTTCAACCAGTGAGTTCAGACTGTACATGTAGTATGATGAATCTGATTAATGAAATATCAAACTTTAGTATACGAAATAGTAAAAAAAAAAAAAAAACATTAAAAATACGTTTTTTTTTAAAACAACGTACAAAAGAAAAATATTAAATTGGAGCAAATTTTCACATACAAAAGAGCTGTTTTGAAAGCCTGATATTTTTTAGTATCTCTCAAGTTCATGCTAATTGCATGGATGACTAAGGAAATAAAACCCCTTTGAGTCAAAAATATGATCTACAGAACCATATTTGATTAACCAACTGTTTGCGATCGATCAATGTGTATCCATCACCCCTTAATTTAAACCACATATGCAAAAAAGTGTCCTAGTTAATTCACACTGTAGGTCATCAAATAATAGTGAAGTTATTAACAACCAAAGCTCAAATTCATCCACAGGGGGAAACGTTAGAGCGCCGTACCGACTTTTATTCCACTCAGTGTGCCCGGCGTTAAGCTGCCTTTGTGAGTGCAAAGAGTACTTCATGTGAGTGGGGCCACTCACTTATACGTTCAACGATTTTTCAAATGCAAAAATGAAATCAGTTTGATACATCATCACCAGATCGTAAAAAATAAAATACTCACATTTTCGGTAGCGTGGTAGTTGCATTCAAGCTCATACTAACTACACACATTTTTGAGATTATGTGGCGTGAGCTTTGGCCTTTTACGTCGTAATAAATAGATAATGCATGACCGTTTTTAAATGTCTCTTCACAAAGTAGCATGAAAACCAATAAAAAAAAAATCTACAACATTGATGATGTGCTTACTGATCTACATAATTTATTTATTTCTCCAATTGCACCCAGGTTCAAAGTGTTCAGTTTTAGGTAGCGCTATTACACAAATTTTGTAGAGATTTCACCATTCAAAAATAAAGCGAAACCAAACACTTGACGGATGTATTGCTTAACTGCCTAATATACTGTTAAAATATTAAAAATAAGTGCACACAATCCAGCCAGCGTCTAATTGTACGCATTGCAGAGCGATCCCAAACACACCGAACAGCTGTTATGTCCTCCATTCGTAGCCTGCGAGCACGTCTGTGGCACACTGGCCATCAATCGTGCGCAACCTTTAGTGATGACCGATCGATTGTTGTTGTTAACTGTAATTAGACAGTAAGAAGATGTTAGTAGACTGTACACTAAACGTCCCGTTCGCCCAACTACTTACCATCAACGCGTTTCACAGACAGACAGGCGTACTGTGCATTATTGGGTGGAATCGGAATAGCAACCCCGAACCCGATCGGTGCCCCTGGCAGTGGGGTCGGATGGGTTGGTGGTGTTAGTATGGGGGAAGCGGACGTGCTGGATGCTGGTGGACCGGGAGAAAAGGTGGGATGGGTCGGTGGTGTTAAGATCGGCCCGCCAGGTGTGGTGCTGCCGATCGTCGTTGTTTCCGTTGGAGGAGTCGGTGGTGTAATGGTTGTCGTGTCGGGTTCAACTGTGGGTAGTGTCGGCGGGGTAATGGTTGTCGTGTCGGGCTCAACTGTGGGTAGTGTCGGTGGCGTAATGGTTGTCGTGTCGGGCTCAACCGTCGGTACACTTGGTGGCAATAGGGTGGTTGTTTCCGGTTCCGGTGTTGACGGTGCGACGGTAGTAGTGATCTCTGGCGCGATCGTTGTAGTTGTCGGTGGGTTCGTTGTAGTAATGGTGGACGGTGGACAGCTTGTCGTCGTCTCCGGCACTATGGTAGGTATCGATGGTGGTGTAAAGGTTGTAGGTTCCGGTGTTGTTGTTGTTGTTGTCGTCGTTGCAGGAGTCACGGTTGTTGTGGTAGAATCACCAGGGAATGGTAGCATTGGTCGGTTTGGTCCACATTGCACAATCTCCATCCGCGTGGTGTCACAATCTTCACAATGAAAGCACATCAGCTGCCCATTGGAGACTTAAACAAAGGATAAGGAAGAGATACACACTTAACACAACCATCCATTTATTGGCACTTACTTAACAAACTTACTGCCCACAAAGCACCCAACGAGCTGAACAACCAATAACACCTTATACAAGTCACCCATATCGCAACGGAGCAACACGCTACAGCACGATAGCACACAACACGTTATCCGAAACTGCAGCTCCGACGAGCGTTCACTGTCTGTTTTATCATAAATTCTTCAATCCCTGGATGGACCCTGATCCGGATTACCATTTATTCGCACGCGGATAAGGTCTGTCCTTTTTTTATCACATATGCGCGCACATCACACGATAAGAGCTGCGATTGAATCAGTAATTATTTTTAAATCTCATCGATTCCTATCTGCACGGCTCAGGTGAATCACGCGCTCCCCGTCGGGACTACGTGCAGTGTTGCAATTGTGAAGAGGTGTCGCATTCGCGTACCACAATGTATCTGTGTTTGGCAGCTAAAAATTGAAAATTCCACCATTGATAAGTAGATAGACAGTTTAAGGCTTGTTTATCTACCTTCAGCTTATCCAAACTATTAGAAGATTAGTTTCGGTGTTTTGTCAACAGGTCTCTTCAGACACACGTGTCGTCTGTACTTTAATTGGAAGGGAATAAGGGAAGATCCAGAATGTACCGAGTTTTTTGTAAACACGACCCAAGGTTACCTTTAAGTTCCGATACATAGTTAAGGATTAAAGGTACCGTTTTTGTCTTGTTTTGGTACCTCAACATCATTATTTCACACGCATTAACCTGAATCATGCCTGAATAGCACCCATGACGGTTTAAGGATTTCGTGATATGTGTTTATCGACTACACTGATAAAACGGTGGTGTATCTGTGGTTACAACTACAGCACATCATCGATCATCAGAGTGGGTTATGACAGGGTTTATTTTAATCTATGAGTAATAGAACCCCTTGAAAGTGTCGTTTAGTCAGTCGTTTCGGGTGGAATTACGAGCAAATGGCATGCATTTGGTTCTAGAAGCTAAGGTCAAAGGTTAACCGAAAAACGATATTTTATGCATCAAACGATTGGAAGATGAGTTCCCAATTGAATCAGAAGGAACAATATCCAGAAATATTCATTAGTTTTTCTACGATCATTTGCTTACGATCATCGATTACGATCATCAACTTATCGGAATATGGGGCTGCGATTTGTTATTACCAACAGTTTATTTTACACAATGAACAGACGTTCATCAGTCTGGAGCATATGCCACGGGTTGATCCAGTCTTTTTAGACATTTAACTATCTGGAGGTGTACAGGCTTGGTCATGAAAATGCCTTAAAAAATGCCTGTTAAAATACACACTATAACGTAGATACATAGTAACACATTTTGAAAAACCAAATAACACAATTGCAACACATTAATTAATTAATTTATAACACTCTCAGCAAATCAGATAAAGGTAGGAAAAATAGACTCCGACAACTCCGAACGACTCTGAACGATTCCGAACGATTCCGGACGATTCCGGATAATGCCGGGCGGATCTACCTTCCGAAGTCGGTTCCGAAATTATCGGAGTCGGATCTGAGGCGACTCCGGATTTTTGCCAACTTTACCCATCACTGCTTCCTACATCTTACAACTTCTCATTTAAAGAGTTTAATTAAGTAAGTTAAGGGTTCTTGAACTCTAACGATTCCAGCAAGGGAAACTATGATCGCCTGGAAGATCAAGTGTCGGCTAGTCCGCCTCGAAACAGTATCCACACCTCAGTTCTCAGTTAATAGCTCTTGATATCTAACGATTCCAGCAAGGGAAACGATGATCGCCTGGAAGATCAAGTGTCGGCTAGTCCGCCTCGAAACAGTATCCACACCTCAGTTCTGCCTATCCATTTCGACAAAACCGTGAACTTCTTTATCGATGTTTTGAAGGTCACAGCGCGAGTTCAAAGTTACTACATGGCGATCGTACCCAAAAGCAAACTTAGTACAGATCTAATTAGATTCTTTGAATAGCCTTTTTGTCATTTTCCAGTACCAATGATGATGATGGAACCTGGGAGGAACAATTTTGAAAGTTATAAAAGATTAAAATTATTAACAATATTAATCAGCTGATGCATCAAACGTCATGCTTCAAAATAATGTTTACTGCTACCTCATAACCTTGATTTAGCTGAAATCGTTCTCCTATCATACCTGCCAACGTTCGTTCACGAAGGAATCAACGCTATAAAAGGACAACCGTTTCCGGTGCGGAAAAAGCAACACGTGAGAGCAAAAACCCGAACCCAACTTCCGGTCTGGCGGGAAAGGGAAATTAGAGGCACAGAATCTACAACACCACATCGCATGCGCTGCATTTGGGTGACCCAACCATCACGGTTTCAAGATCATCACGGCAGTTTATTGCCCGCGTGATAAGAGCGTCGCACTCTGGCGGCTTTCTGCTCGTGTACAAATTAACCCGAATCAGAGTACAATGAGGTTCATTTATCCTGGCCCCCCCGGTTGCCCTAAGCCGTATTAGCTGCATCTTCTCGGGATCTTCGGAACTGTTTGGGCGTTTGGAAGAGGTTGATCAAAGAAAGAGAGAGAGAGACAGAGAGAGAGTAAAGAGAGAGAGACATTAGAGAGCAGTGCGCGAGCATGTCATCGGTTAATCGCTAAAGAATGCATCCCGTTGTACCACCACAATCGTCACACACGGAGGTGGAGGGAAGTTGGTTGATTGAAGGGATTTGGACAGACTGGGCAAACGTATGTATATCTCACCGGGCAATACGAGCACATTGCATTGGTGTGATTATGCGTCTCTGCTGCTGCGTTTGTCGATGCGTTTAATAACTTAATTGTATGCACAGCGGTGCCCCGTGGAGGCCTGAACCCGGGGTTTTCTTCAAACCGTTTCTAAAACCAACTTGGTTTAGATGTTTAGCAGTGTGTTCGGTAGGGAAAGTTGTTGGTTTTTCTGTTCCCTTATGCTTGGTCCCGATGTTGTTACGGTACGGATTGTACGTGTGCAGCATACGGTGCAGTAAAATGGCTTAATTAAACTCTATCCCACGCACAATTTATTTGAATGCGTAATCGTTCCATTTACTGCGGGATGGAGGAGAGCGGCTGAGACGGTCAATGGAGCGCACAAAAAAAGAGTAGAATTAAATTGTTGTTGATGTGTGGGAATTTCAGGATGCATGGTATCAAATTTCAACACAAATTCAATCATTTTTTAGATAGTTGATTTTTCAAATTGTTGAACAAATCAAATTTATTGACAGAATGATTGCTATATTTGGCGCAGTCGTGTGCTAATCATTTTTTTCTAATTTTCGAATCCATTTGTTAGAACTCCTCCTCCATGTATGCATCTCTGTTAGATTCGATAACGACCCTTGAGTAAAGTTCAAGTTCAACCAAAACATATGCGTGATATTGTCTGATGAAGATCTTTTATAGAGGAGAGAACGACCAGTGCTGCAAAATGTCATGAGCATCATGAGATGTTCACCAACTCAATGCTCATTGCTGATACTCAACGAAAGTGCATCATGACATACCAAACGCGACATGCGAATGCTTGAGTCCAACGTGATAATCTGACTGACAAGCTGAGCTTAATGAAGCTCATGACTGAAACGAAGCTCAAATCAGCTCACGTAAACAACGTAAACAAGATGACCAGAAGTGAGACTCAACTAGCTGGTGGATCACACACATGCTTGATGAAATTTTGTTTAGCACCCAACGCTCACTTGGTCACGACATTTTCTGTCGGTGATAATCACGACATTCTTGGAATATACTTGGCGTGTGATCCTAAGCAACAAAATGAGCATGTTTTCTCGCTCTGTCTGGTTTGATTGTCCGCCGGGTCAAATAAACCGAGAAAACATGCTCAGTTGGTTTCTTAGAACCACTCGCAAGCACCGCATATCTCTCATGACTATCGTGATGATCACCGACAGAAAATGTCGCGACCAAGTGACTGACCAAGAGTTGGTTGCAGAAAATGTCACCAAGCATGGTCGCACCAAATGTGTGAGTCACCCCTCTGATCATCACAGTAGAGCTCGAGACGCTGATATGGTTTTGTTTCAGCCGGACTTTGTCATAACTATGTCAGTGGCATTTTACAGAACTGATCACAGTAAAAAAAGTAATGCCAAATTAACTGACCAAGCGAATGTAATTGATGTAATTGATCACACCAATCGTTTTGAGTATCACCTCTGACCAGTGTTGTTAATTGTCGACATTTTTTTATGATATTCGCAGTAAGCGGGTGTCAAAATCATTTTTTGATCATGATATTCATGGTTACCATGACACAACTTTCCAAAAGCGACAATAATTTGTGCATTAACAATTAAACAATTAAACAAATTAAACAAATGATTGCAAATAATGTAGAATGAATGTCATTTGACATTTTTCGGTGAGAATCCAGAACTGCTTAATCGTGCGTTTACCGATACTAAGCCATTAGACCACTTGATATTTTCACTCAGTGAACCAGGAAAATGGTATTCTCTTACAGGAGTATAGAAATTCACGCGAAAACACGAAAAAAGGACCCATTTTCGATGAAGATCTAGTTCACTTGAGGTACGGCAAAATCAAAAAGTCAAATGATTGTAGCAGAAAAAATATCATCGTGTCAAATGATATTTTTTTCCGTGATTGTCGAATGAATGCGTGGATCTAGAATGCGATGCTTCAAAAAGTATCATTTTGTAAAATTTTATGTCGACGACTATCACCGTTCGCAACACTGCCTCTGACCATCACAATTGAGCACGTGACGCTGACATGGATTTTGTTTCAGTCAGATTTTTTTATGACAATGACAGTTGGCACATTTTGCAGCACTGAGAACGACAGCAATTGCAAGAAAAGAGCGCCATGTAGCCCCGTGCGTTCCAATCGAACGGCGTACGCTCTCATGCAACGCTCCATGCGCATGTTTGGGGCGTATGTTCAGGGCGCTCTGTAGCTTTGCGTATGGCTGTGGTTGCTACAATAAATCTGCACATTGGCGCCAACTTCTCAACGCGTTGCTGATTTGAAAGATGTTATTTTTTTTTAAATTTGTACCGCTCAATTATTAAAATTTAAACTGATAAAAACAATTACGGAAAAAGGTTGAAGCTCCCAATGCAATTAGATCGAGGATTAGATTACAATACAGATTTAATTGTAGGGTTAGGTCAGGGTTTTGTGAAACCAATTAGAATGTGGCTGGCACATACTTTGCTTTGCTGAACTCTTTTAAACTACTGAATCTACTTCAAAATAACTAAACAGGTCCATTGCTTGACCAACCTGATAATTAAACCCGTTGTCATTTAGATGGCTTATTCACCATAAATACGATTAGCGGAAGATCTCCTATAACGTAGAAGCGTATATACAAATAACAACGCCAATAATTACAACAGTTCTCCGTTTAAAGGTGGTCCTTAAATATTCATCTCCCCTATTGGTTTTAGACTTCCAAACGTCCTCAGATTCGACCAATAAGTTTGATTAACTCCGAAATTAAAAAAAAAAATACAATGTGCTAATCAAGTCCTAATCAAGCAATCAAATGATAATAACAATTTATACCTAATTGAATGTTATATACATACCAATATTTCATTATTTTACCTTTTCTATAAGCCTGGGGACAGTTGCTGAATACAAACCAATATTTGATGAATCGAAAATTGTCAAGGAGTTTGAACCAATGAACAGCTCAACTAGGAAATAGTTCACTTTATGGTTAAATGTACTTCTCTAAATTTATTAAACAATCTTCATCACCCTCATCACAGCTCAACTGTGTTCACTGGTCTGTCGTTGCCCTTTCGATTGCTCCATTTGAAAAATGTAGTTTGCCATCGCTTCCGATTCGGCCCGCTCTCGTCGTGTAATAAACGGACGATACACAGCGCGGTACGTGTAGAGCAGCGATCCCGTCACCAGAATGGTTCCACCGACGACTGCCACCGGAGATCCCTTCAGCATTTGGAACATGCGCGAAATAGCGGGCATCGACATGCTGCAAGTAAAAGGCGCACATTAACATTATTTATCGTGTATTTTGTTATCAAAAACAACTTACATTGCTGATTTGTTTTGTTGTTTACGTTCCTTTGGATGTAGTAGCCGCTGGCTCGGTGGCGGTCGTACCGGTGCGTTGTTGTTGCAGCTGCCGGAAGGTTGGTTGAAACACGTAAAATCCACCGCCGATTCCGAATACCGAGATAATCAGCAGTTCCGGTAGGCGTGATCGACCGTATCTCATCCTAAAATGGCATAAAAATGGTTATTTTAACACAATTATTGCTTAATGTACAAGCGAAACGAACCTGCTGCCACGGGAGAAGAAACAGTTTGTTTTGATGTCTCTTGCATAACAACAACCGGTCCGTGTGGATGTGAAGGACACACCGTGCACATTCTCTGGTCACTGCGTTGACAGTTGAAAAGTGTTTGGAATAATTTTAAAAATGACCGTTTCATCGAAAAAGGAAAATTGCATAACGTACGAAATGATTTTAATTGTTTTTTGTTTTGTTTAAATTAAACATATAGTATCATAATTGTTAAAAACTCATTTCAAAGCCATTTGTTTCGTTAATGTTTGTTTGTAATGTTAATAATCACGTGAAGAAAACGCGCTCTCTCTCTCATAAAACATAATCCAAAGAGCAAATCATAGTTAACTGTGCAAAACAAAGTAATGCTCATGTTCAGCGAAAGACACGGCGCTTTTCAAAAGAATGTACTTTCTAGCATTCTCACAAAGAGATCCAACATTTCCCAGGTTTCCACTTCAAGGCTATTGGTTGAATATTGTAATCTTTGCTCAAATGGAAACATCACATCACAAAGGGTATGTATGCAAGGTGCAAATACAACTTGAAATAAAGTACGTTACATTTGCACTAATCCACAATTCAGTTCCCTTGCAGCGATGAGAGATGCCAATGCAGAAGAACAATCAAATCTTCCTACTCCCGGGATGGTTTGTTTCCTGCCGGACGCTGACAATCAACATGCCAATTCGGCGGACAAGATCCAACAAGAGAAGATTGCATTGGCTGCTGTAACCGTTTCCGCCGAAACGAGTTCCTACTCATCTGCATCCGAGCGCAGCAGCACCAGCAACGGGGAAACAGGCGATAGCGATATCACGCTCAACGACATTGAATCGTACACACGTTTCGAAAACGATCTCATATCGATCAGCTCAGACATGGCGCAAAGCAGCCAGCCGCTGAGGAAACGTTTACCGCCGGCCAAAAAGCGAAAGTACGATTACGTTGAATCCAAGGTGAAGCAGTACTTTAAACCACCAGCAAAATGCCGCTCCAAACAGGCACAGTCGCATTAGGAGAAGTGTGTGTGTGGTTTTATCAGGAGATAGTTTATTCTAATATTATATTCCATTTATAACATCTTTCCTCATTATAAATCGTATTATTACATATAAAAAAGTAGTTCCAATTTCCACTTCTCTGTGCATTATCAGTGGTAGCGTTTGGCGTCTTTCAGCACGCGGACGGACACATCATTCGACAGGACGGACAGATCGACCAAGCTATCGTCGGTGAGGGCGCTAATGTTGTGCGCCAGTGTGCGCTGCTGACCATCGGCCGCACGTTCGGCGTACTTAATGCGCCCCTCGTGGCGAATGACCATCGTGGGTGAGTTGTTGATAAGCTTCTGCATCTTTTCGCCGCCCGGGATGCGCACCACGTTTCGCTCATCCAGCACATGGGCCCGGTTCGAGCTGATCACACCCTTGCCCGGCAGCGTAGACGTGTATCCTTTCAGATTGACGCCATGATTTTCCTTGCTGCTGCTGCCGCTGTTACTGCCAGTGCTAATGGCACTGTCCCGATTTTCGCTGTGCAGCACATCGATTAGGTTCATGTTGTTGTGGCGGTTTATCTTGGTCTGTAGCATGCTCTGGGGCGTTTGCTTGATGTACGCGCCGATGGGCGACACGATGTGATCAAACTTGCGGCCCGCCGGTACCCGCAGCTGTGGCAAACGGCTGACCGGTTTCTTGAACGATCCCGACGAAGTGACCGCCCCGCTGGGGGTTGGATGCTTTGGAGCAGCCGTTTTTCCCACGCTAGAAAACAGTGTCTGCTTTGCGCCGCTGTGTGAACCGTGGGCCATTTTGGCACCGAAGCCTCCGGTAGGTGTGAGATACGACATGTGCGATGTTCCTGACGGTGTTGTAGCTCCCTTTGCAGCATACTTATCCTTCGGTGTGTGCAGCATTGGACGGGCACCGTCCTCCGAGTCGGAGTTGGTGCGAGACTTTCCCAACTGGCTGCTGCTTTCCAGCTGCTCACGGTACAGGTACGAATGTTGCGACTCCTCCCTGCGACGTTCTTCCTCCTCTTGCTGTTGCTTCTTCAGTGCCATCAGCTTCATGCCCTGCTTCAGCATAAAGTCCGTCTCCTCGAGTGTGTCGTTAAAGCGGTCAGGCATTTCGTCCATCATGGACATTTCGTCCGGGTAGTTTTCGGTCGTCTCGCCATGCTCATCATAGTACGAGGGTGATCCTTCCCGTTCCAGAAGGCTTTCATCACGCTCGCTGACCATCGACTCTAAGGGGTCTGCATTATCCAGCGTTTCGTACCCCGCTGGTCCATGTGCATCTACCCGCTCTTCCTCACAATCGCTCGTGCTGCTGTCCAAAATGATAACGTGCTGCTGCTGCTGCTGATGCTGCTCCATGTCGTCCAGCAGCGACTCTCCTGCCTCTCTGGTAGAGTCCTTACTGTACCCCGATTCTTCCTCCTCCCGTTCGTGACGGGTACGATTATCGACCGCCGTGATGTCGCTCGTCACACCCGAATCCATATCCAGTATGCTGCTACGGGCGTAAGAATCCGTCCCGAACGTATCCTGTGCCGTCCGGTACACCTCGCTGCCACTGATCGCCGAGTTTCTATTGTCCGAATCCTCCACCACCTGTTTGGCCGAGATGAACGTATCGAGGGACGAGTTTTTGGACGCTTCCGCCGAGGATGTTGTTGTTTCCTCCAGAATTGTGGACGGTCGAAGCAGATGCATGCGCTTGACGGGTGAAAGTTCAACCGCACCACCACCACCGCCACCGGGCAGTATTGTGTTTTCCCACAGTCCGGACGGTTCGTCGATTTCCTCCAGCTGCGTTACATCGCCCAGCAGCGTTACCGACCCTGGCATGGTGGCGGTTGCCGGTTTGTGCCTCTCCTCCTTCACACTCGTGTCGAACCCGTTCACCTTGTCCAGCACGGCACATATCTTCTCCATCTCCTCGAAACTTGTGTCGGATATGTTGCTTATCGAGTCCCGCTCGAGAAACGTTGAATCGTTGCCGGACTGCGGCACCGGAGCCGATCGGGCTGCGTCGCGAGAGCCACCCTCGGTGGCAAGGAAATGTTCTTCGCACGCCTTTTCCTGCATTTCCTGTCGTTTGCGCTGCAGCAGCGCTTTGAAGCTTTCCTCCAGCTCGAAGGAAGATTCGGATGAGGATGAATCTCGCGCTGCCATCGTTTGCTGGGTAGGAAGTTGTCTGCCAATAACAAATAAAAAAGCACAACAATATCCGCCATGAAGCAAACAATGCTATCTTGCCACCTTCGATTGTACTGGGATACTTACTGCAAGTTTCGTAAATATAGCTTCCAGTCGTTCAGTGTGGGCGTTCCGTACGTTGGCGAGGTTTGGGTCTGTTTCTCACTCGGCTGAGACATACTACGGATGCACGGCTAAATTCACTTCCAAGAACGGTACAAATAATTATCTGCACAGCACACAGGGGTAGGTACACGGCGTACGCTTGGTGTTGTTGTTTGGCTGGACGGTTATTTTTGAATGCATTCCAACGAGCGACGCCGTTGACAGATGCCCGACAGTGGGTCGTTACGTCGGGTTATTGACATTTGACAGATTTGTAAAATTAACTATTTTTAATTTAAACTTTATGGAAGGTTTTAGTAATTCAAAGATAAGAAATGACATGTACTGGTAAAAATAGCACAGTACTTCTTTTAAAAACGATATTTTAAAAATAAATATTTCAAATGGTATTGTTCCATGCGGACTTTCCACTGTGTTGGCGGGATGTTGACAAAAACACTGTTTTTGTCTTCATGACTTATTAAAAAAATATAAAAAAGCACAAAAATTGTAAATGATAAAAACTGCTGCTCGAAAAACCAGAATCTAATTTGCAATATTTATGCGTAATTAATTCTTTTAGAAATAAAATCCGGCATAGAAAACGGACCGTTGAACCATGACAGCTGTCTGTTTTTTTTTTTTCTATTTGTTTACATTCATGTCAATAACCGCGAGTTGACAACAAAGATCGCAAACGATCTTGACGAAATTTCTAAACATTCCTGTGTAAATCGTTCCTTTTCCACCCCATTCTTCCAAAATGATGCGCTTTACCCGATTTCTGCCATCGCTCGCACGCCATCGCCATTATACGACCGTAAGTTTCACACAGAACAAACTCAAATTCAATCGAATTCACCTCTCGCCAACCTTTGCTTATCGTTATTATCGCTTACATCACTCCGTAGAACATCTCCCAGCCCGTTGCGGTGCGTATCGTGGAGGTGGGCCCGCGGGATGGTTTGCAAAACGAGCCCACGATTCTGCCGGCTGCTGTCAAGATTGAGCTCATCAATCAACTGTCCGAAACGGGGCTGCGTACGATTGAAGCGACCAGCTTCGTTAGCGCCAAATGGGTACCGCAGATGGGCGATAATGCGGAGGTGCTGAAGGGTATCAACAAGCTGCCGGGCATTTCGTACCCTGTGCTAACGCCAAATCTCAAAGGATTCCAGGCGGCGGTAAGGCTTTAATGTTCCAATACGGATCGCAAATTTGAATAAAAGATGCTAACATTTCCATTTACATTTACAGATGGCAGCCGGTGCCGAAGAGGTGGCCGTCTTTGGAGCCGCATCGGAAAGTTTCTCGCGCAAAAATGTAAACTGCTCGGTTGACGAGAGCATTGCCCGGTTCCAGGACGTTATAGAGGCGGCGAAAAAGGCGAACGTTAAAGTACGCGGATACGTGTCGACGGTAGTCGGTAAGTGTGGTCTTGCCTTCATGGCAATGATTCCCCACTATTTTGCAACCAAATCTGCTTTCTTTCACTCCCCTCTCCTCCCGCAGGATGCCCATACGAAGGTAAAATCAAACCGTCCGCCGTGGTGCGCGTGGTCGAGAAGCTGATCGAGATGGGCTGCTACGAGGTGTCGCTCGGCGATACGATCGGCGTCGGTACGCCCGGTTCCTTTACCGAGATGTTGCGCGAGGTGACCAAGATCGCGCCGGTCAACATGCTGGCCGTGCACTGCCACGATACGTACGGGCAGGCGCTGCCAAACATTCTCACCTCGTTGGACTTTGGTATCGCGGTGGTGGATGCTTCCGTCTCGGGACTGGGCGGATGCCCGTACGCAAGGGGCGCCTCGGGGAATGCGGCAACGGAGGATGTGGTTTACATGCTGCACGGGCTCGGCATCGAGACGGGCATCGATCTGCCGAAGCTGGTGAACGTGGGCAAGTTCATTTGTGAGAAGCTCCAGCGCCAATCGGAATCGAAGGTGAACCGTGCCATGAGGAAGAGCAATCCGAACGCTTGCTAGAAACCGTGCAACCTCAAAGGCTCTGCACACGCGGGTTAAAGTGCATTTACTAGCTTGTAAGATTTTTAAATCCATCTGATGGATGTAACGGCCTAAAACAAACATCAAAGTTCAATCAAACATTTATACAAAATATTATTTTTCTACAAAACATTTTTAATGTAAAAAAGAAACGAATAAATTAAACCGTAATAGTCAAATCACAATCAAAACACAGCGCAGTGACTCATTCTGACACTACTAACTAGTGATGTGCTCTTTGAAGTGCACCCACGACTCCGTCAAAATCCGAACCACTAATTCCGCCCGGAATTGGAGTCGTCCGGAGTCGGCTGGAGTCGCTCGGAGTCGTCTGGAGTCATTCGGAGTCGCCCGAAGTCATCCGAAATCGTCTGGAAGCAGAGTCATCTGGAATCTTCCAGTTTCATCCGGAGTCTTGCGGAGTCTGACTCCGGGCAACTCCGGACAACTTGGAACGACTCCGGAATACACGGAACGATTCCGGACGACTCCGGGTGACTCCAAACGACTCCGAATGACTCCAGACGACTCCGAGAGACTCTGGACGATTCTGGAAGACTCCGAACGACTCTGGGCGACTCCGAACAATTCCGGACGACTCCAATTCCGGGCGAAACCAGGGGTTCGAGTCGTCCGCAGTCATTCGAAGTCGTCCGGAGTCTTCCGGATTCGTCGAAAGTCGACCGGAGTCGTCTGTAGGTGGAGTCATCTGGAATCTTCCAGAATCATACGGGGTTTTCCGGAGTCCGACCCCGGGCAATTCCGGACAACTGGGAACGACTCTGGACGACTCCGAACGACTCCGGCCAATTCCGGACGATTTCGGACGATTCCGAACCACTCCGGATAATGCTGGGCGGACTTACCTTCCGGAGTCGGTTCCGAAGTTATCGGAGTATGATCGGAATCGATTCCGGATATTTGCCTCCCATCACCCATCACTACTACCAACTTGAGACGCTCAACATGACGTTTCCGAGAGCTGGCCTAGGGCGTCTGCGCAGACTCGAACTCGCGCGCACACGGGGCCGCACGGGGTTTGCTGTCGCCGTCCGACTCGTGCTTAAATTTAGTTGAGTTTCGGTACCGCATCGGGCTACACTCGTGACCGCGCAACACCAATCTTGCACCGATCGAACAGCGCGCGAGTGGCCAAGAATCCCCAATCCATCCTTCCGAGCCGACCGAGTAGGTGCATAACGACATAAAAGAAAAGTCCCCCCCTTCGAAAAAAAGAGAACGAAAGAGAGAGAAAGAGAGAGAGCGAGGAATCCGAAAGCAATCCGAGACGATCGAGAGCCGAGTTCGAAGGGAGTTACAGTGTAAGCGGGCAGTAGTTAGTAGTAACCCCCCGCCGTGTCTATCGATCATCTGCGTAAGCAAAAGTAGTAGCAGCAGTGAGCTGAGTGAGTGAGATAGTGTGCGTTTGCAGCACAGCGTGAAGAAAAAAGGATACCCACAATTCTCGAATTTCACAAATTAGCGCACAATCCCAAATTTTGCGCAACAACCCAGTGGTGCGTGTGGCGTCGTGGTGGTGCGTCAAGGGATCTCATGTTCCATGCGTCGAAGATCCGAAAATCTTGCCAGTGAATCTCGCGCGACGATCACGAACGGGGTGACACGACGAGGAGTGGTAGTGGTCAAACCCTCCTCTTCCTCCCAAGAAAAAAAACAAGAGAAGAGAAGAAGATATTGGGAGCTTAGTTTATTTTTGCCCGCATTATGACTCGTTGTTCCGCTGCCGAGGAAAGGAAAACCAACAGAAAATAAAGGGGTGTGTGTGTGTGCGTGATCGTGTGTCTGTGTGTGTGTGTGCTGCTACTACGAGAATGTTCCGCCCGCAGTAGGAGAAATCGTTGTAAAACAGCACGGAAAGCAAGTGATTTTTCATTTTACAAGATATATTACACCTAAAACGGCCGGAAAACCGTGTCTGTAGCAAAAACGAGCATATGTGTACGCGTGAGTGTAAGTGAGTGAAACTTGAAATGTCTGTCCATTATTGGTGCGCTGCTAAATCATTATCGTGCTGCCATAGCGCCGCCGCCATCATCGTGTAAAGGCTGCAAACCCAACAACCAGCTAGCGAGCCAACCAGCCAGAGTGAGAGTGAGAGAAAAGCTGGAGCTATAATTATAAAAGGTGATAAAGAAAAGATCGCGCTTTCCTGGAATTGATCATTACACTTATTACACTACAGCTACAGCTAAAAATGGGGGCCAAAATGGGGGAGGGAAAGGCTAACATGCACCGAAGACTTCCCAAAAAAAAAAAAAGGGGAGCAAGACACAGCGAAGGAAAGATGATCTTGCGGCGGGATAAGATGGTTCAAGTTTTTCCGCCAGATAATCTTACAAGTGTATGTGTACGTGTATGTGTGTGTGTGATCATGTATTGTGCTAGTGCCCGTTTTTCCGATACAGCTACGCAACAACGTGTGTTTGTGTGTGTGTGCGTGTGCTGCAGCGGCACAGCCCCTTAAAGATCTTCACGCGACAACGGGAGATTCTGCTGAAGATCAGTAAATTATACGCAAACGCACGGGAGTTGGGTGGTACTGGTGATGGTAGTGAACGCACGGTTGGTGGGCAAAAACCGCTTCTCAGAACCAAACGATGCGCGCGCGAAAGAGAGAAAGTATTAGCGGAAGATATTTTTAAATCATAGGCATACCGATCCCCCATGCGAAAATAAAAAGGGAGTAGTAGCAGCAGCGGCCGCCCGCTCTTCTCTTTGGGGGCCGTATTAAACGTTACGCAATCCAAGGCAAGCGTCGTGGCCTCGATGTGTTGGTGTGTGTTTGTGTGTGTGTGTGTGTGTGTGTGTGTGTGTGTGTGTGTGTGTGTGTGTGTGTGTGTGTGTGTGTGTGTGTGAGTTCGTTAGATCTCAAAAAGAACCAGAGAAGTTTCTTACTTAAAAAAACACACACACACACAAACGCTCTGATCCTGATCGTGGAAAATGATCTCCACCACTTCGTCGCCGTCTTACGCCGTTGGGGCAGGCGCGCGTTAATAGCATAATCGATTTTCTCGAAACAGCAAGCAGGTGGAAAGCGGAATAGCTGCGTGAGGAATGGGTGGTTCGGAGCAAACATGCGGTTCTCCAATAAATGTAGAGTGTTGATGGAAACCTGTTAAGCCGCAAGCGGTATTGCAGTAAAGTAGCGCACACGCACACTGCTGGAAAATGGGATCACATCTGTCGTTCGAGCGCGCACGCGGGGGCCAATGTCAGCGTGAGACGACACACTAATGGAACGCACGTGGCAACGATCGGTCGCTCTTGATGGAGCGTTTGACAAACGCTGGTTGAGGACGTTGAGGTTTCACGCGTTTGTCTCCGTCAATAAAGTTTGTGTTTTTTTAGGCTAAATTTAAGAAAATACAGGGTTTTCCAGTTTCCAGTAGTTGTCATATTTGTGGGAAACTTCCTTGACTCTTTCTTAATGGGAAGTTAACTTCATATGATAGAAATTGAACTCTATGGCATCCTATTGGGACAGGCACAATGGGATATGAAATTCTTATTGGATTTGTTCAACAAGGGTGCTATAGAGTCTAATTCCTATTACATTAAGTTCATTTCACGCAAGAAGGAGTCAATAAAGTGTCCCACAGCTATGAGATCTCCTGGAAAGCCCTGTATAAGATGTGATTTTCATGATGAGTTTAATATCTTTAAGATACATTAAATGCAGATATTTTGGGAATTTCTTCAGTAAGAATTTAGCCCCCGCTAAAGACGCCATAATGTTAATTTCGTGTTAATTTTCTCTACCGTCGTCCTGTTCTACCTGTGACGTACGAACCCTCGTAGGAATGTGCATTTACATCTCGTCCCGATCAATCGTAGCACTTGTAAAACATCTCCGCGCTCTCGATCTCGTGCAAAATTACTAAGTGTTACACACAAACACACAAGCACACCCTAATGTATGTGTGGATGCATGCCAAAGTTAATACAAAGCCGGGAAACATCGACCAAACGACGAGGAAGTTCTTTGTCACTTTTTGTTTGCATTGTTCACCGCGATCATCATATCGGCCGCTGACCGTTGCGGTCTAGCTGAGCGGTCTGTGTGCATGTGTGTGTGAGTGTGTGCGGGAAAAGTGATGGTGGTGAGCCTTTTATCTATTTTTAAAGCCCGATCACGCGTTGACGTTTTGCAAGAAGAGATGTGTTGGCTTTTGGACAGTGGCTGACGCTGCCGCTCGGTTAGCTACCCATCACCGTCCGTCACGTGTACGGTAGATGAGAGACATGGGGAGAGGGGTTCGAAAAAAAAAACAGTGGTGAAACTGATGTGGTTGAGCAAACCACAGCTAACAAGTTTGCTATTGCGATTGCTTCTACATGACTTACATACTGAGAAGTCAAGTGTTTTAAACAAAGGAAATTCGTTTTGAATTGCAGTTTTTTTCACACGAAATGAAATGTTTCAAATTCAAAACAATGCATTGAAAAGTTTAAATTAATTAGAGGAACATAAATTAGGTAAATGTAAGCACTGCTCATAATACAACACTGCGCCGTTAAAACTGATCGATGCATTGCGAAGTCAATGGAGGCGCATGGTGCCTCGTGCGTGCGGACTTAATAAACAAATAGATTGGGTCAACAATAGAGAACGGGTGGTTCCCCCATACAAAGTTGTGAATTCTGAATTGAGATTAAAAAAGGATACGCCATTCCTGGAACGAGCCACTGTTCTTGTTCCAAGGAAGAAGATAAATTACACCATAAAAATTACTTACATTTATGTATGTGATTCCGGACTAGAACGATCATGCCCATCGTACGATCACTGTTTTTCATGCAATGATCTCAGCTCCTAGGCCAGTATGTACCGTGCCTCTCATACATAAGGACTGTTTATTCTGTCTATGATCAATAAGTTACTGATAGCCAACATTCAAAAAATAAGAAGAAGCAAAAGGAGCTTCTGTAATAATACTCCTACGGTTTGATATTCAAAAACGTAAACTATTGAAGTAGTAACTCTAGGATGTAAAGCTTGCGACAAATGTAGAAAAAATGAGCTAAAAAAAGAAAAAATACGCTAAAGCAATAGCAAAATTGTGGAGAAAAGCATCGAAAAGACCCCTGGTTTTGCTCACTTGTTTTGTCTAGGAAAAAAAACCTAGAAGTCAAGACCCCTAGTTTTGGCCACTTGGAAAAGGCTAGTAGTTTGTGCAGAAATAGAAGATTCAGCAACATCATAGCAAAAACACTCAAATTGTAATTACCCAATACGATTCATATTAAAACGGATTCATATTAAATCGATTCCTATCAGAACTTAAATACAGCGCTCGCTGGTGATTAAAGACATCAGACATGGACTTTTGATACTTTTTTTTTTTATTTGAAAAAATAAAAACAAAAGATTTAGTTGAAAAAGTTACCCGTTGAGGGATGTTATATGTTACATGTGAGATGAAACAAATCTCTTTAAAATAGTAAAAGTTTTGCCCGATGTACGCTATTAATGCGGACCGAAGGCAATTGCGTATCTCTTATATTAGCGTATGTCGAATTCACGGGTTTAAGTCAAGTTATAGCTGATTTTTGTAATTTTGCTCAAAGTGGTAGGATTTAGCCACACAATCAGTGGCGGATTAAGGGTATCGGGGGCCCTAGGCGGTAAGACGAGTTGAGGCCCCCTGTAAAAGGGGGGGGGGGTAGCAGCACTAAACTGGCTGTTGGGAGATTGAACAGTCAACTTGAAATGCCGTCGGGGGCCCTACGATCATCAGTCACAGTCACAGGCTAAAATTGACGGGGGGGGGGGGGTGCAATTGATTCACCAGCCTCGGGGCCCCAACGTTCATCCTTCCGGGGGCCCTTGTCGCTAATGCTCTGTCCATACGGCATACTATAAAATGGCGATCTAAGAGGCTCATAAATCGGCGGAGCCCCAGGCGACCACCTAGTCCGCCTACCGTTACATCCGCCCCTGCACACAATTAGTTAATTTATCTGAATTCAGCTGAAAAATTGTTTTTTATAACTGTACATATTGGATAATTTATGCACTTTTTATTTAATTATAAATTGTAACATGCATGAATAATGACATAGTGATCATCCAAATGTGAAGAAATATATTAACAAAATATATAAATATCAATTGATCAAACCTAACTTTATACTGTATAATATTTGTGGAAAAAAGCATCATCAAAACAACGAAAAACTAGGAAGTTTTAAATATATACTTTGGACTACTTGAACCGCATTCAAAACAAACCAAAAAAGCGAATGATCCGATGACTAATCCCATAAGGAAATATCCAATCATTAAATTACAAAAAAGCAGCTCCCATTGGAAAACAATTACAGCCTAAAAAAGGCTAATATGTCAGTAAAAATAATTGTTAATAAGTACTTCCAAGCAATTGGGTTACACAGAGGGCAGAGCCAACGAAATGAAACATATGATCAATCGATTTCCCCCCTCAGCCAAGCCCTCTACCGGGCGATGCGCGACGGCATGGGCGATAAAAATAGTGAACAGAATTTAGTGCACAAGGTCCCGCCAAAAGCACGTGGGTGTGGCGGCGGCGTCGTCGTCGGATGACTATTTATAGCCTGGCGCTAACGATGTATGTTTGTAATCAAACGCGCGCCCACACACACCGTACTACCGATGCTCTCTCCACCGACACCGATCACTGATCGCTATCGATACATCGGTGGTAGTACACAGCATGGGGAAATTTACCCTGTTTTTGCTCTTCTCTCTCTCTCCCTCTCTTTTTGTTCCCTCCTTCTGCCATCCAGCGTTTAGGAGTTACCGTTGAATGAGCCGCTACCACCATGTCACACCTCTTCCCAAGCGCCAAGGGTGATCAGTTGTGTCCGCTTGGTTTCCATCCGCAAGTGCGCTGGCCGACGCGATGTAAGCGCTGCTTTCGCGACTACAAAGAGCACGGCAACAAGCGGAATGGGGACGATATAGCCGCTTCCACGCCGGTGCTGCCCGGCTCAACACAGTCACGGTAAGTGGTGATCTCGTGTGTGTGATCGTGAACTGTTTTTCATATTAAAATTACTGTTTTATTTTGTTAGTAATCGTGACAGTGGCAGTAGCACCACACTGGACAAACCGGTCCGAAGCTGGACCTCGACACAGAACCTGCTCAGCCCGGGCGGTAGCAGTGGCGGCAGTGGTGCCGGTGGTTCCCAGAGCTTCCAGCAGCGTCCTGCCTCGTGGGCCTCAACGCCCGACCTGGACAACATTCTGCAGACGGTGAAGGCCGACTTTACGGTCAACTTGCCGCTGCCCAGACGGCGACACACGACAACATTCGACAATGTTAGTAGAGATTTGTAGAGAAGTGTGAAAATGAAACCGAAATGATCTTAACGATGCTCCCTTTTTGCAATGCTTAGCTGGATGAAGTTGATTCGACCACGGTGACCATTAAACGGCCCCCGCTGCCACCAATTCTGAAGGTGGAAAGTGTGAAAAAGGAGGACAAGGTCGAGCTGCAAAAGCGCGAAGACAGTGTGGCGGATATTGTGATCGAGAAGGGCGACTCGTTGGCGGAACGGGTGCGCAAGCTGAATCTCATAAAGCGGCAGGGCAGTATAGAGCGGGAAACGAGCAGAGAGCGCTCGGTGCCACCGAAGCAGGAGAAGTAAGTGTCCATCTAGCGTGAAGTACTTAAATAAACTCTTCATAATATTCCTTAAATCTCATTCACAACAGGGAAGAGCCACCGGTCGTTACGGCGAAGGTGGTCCTAAAGCCATCCCTCAAAGCAGAACCGGAAACGGTAGAGAAGATCGAACGACGAAGACGTAGACCCATTCCAGACACACCCGATTCCAGTGTCACCAGTTCCTCCTCTTCCTCCTCCTCCTCTTCCTCCACGAATACCTCCTCCAAGGTAAGCGGAAGCAGTGCTGCCAAGCCCTCAGTAACGTTCGCCAGCACAACACAGCCAAGTGCCGCCTCGTCAGGCAAGGAATCGCACACGAGTGAGTCAACTGCCACGACCCCAACAAAAACCATCATCCGAAGGCGACGCACCGACGAATCCTCCACACCGTCAGCGTCATCATCGTCTTCCACGTCCACCTCCACTTCAACGTCAACCTCAAAGGCGACGCTAACCCAATCAAGCCCCACGATAGCGTCCTTCCAACCCAAGAGCACCATTCGCCCCGCAAGCGAACCGCAGGTCCCGAGTACCAGCAGCGATGACGTCAAGTTTCTCATCTCGATCAAAGACAAGAAAGCGAAAGCGGACGACGAGCGGTCGATCACGACCGAAACGACCGAAACGACCGAAGCGACCATCGTGGACCACACCGATCTGCGCGAGCTGCAGGAGGAGAACGAAAGTCTGAGGCGCGAGCTGGACACGGTCAAGGCACGGGCGGAGCGGGCCGAGCGGGACAAGAGCGACATACTGCTGCGGCGGCTCGCCTCGATCGACACCGTGTCGAACAAGACGGCCGCATCGGAGGCGCTGAAGCTGCAGCAGAAGGTGAACGAGCAGAAGCAGCTGATCGACGATCTGCAGGACGAGAAGAAGTTCCTCACCACCAAGCTGAAGGAGCTGTCGGCGGACATGAGCGCCCGGGGCGGCCGGGGCATCGAGGAGCAGCTGCGCCAGAAGCTCGAGCAGGCGGAAACGCTCTGCGAGGAGCTGATGGACGAGAATGAGGAGATCAAGCGCGAGCTGCGCAACATGGAGACGGAGATCGAGGAGATGCACGACAACTTCCGGGAGGAGCAGGCGGACGAGTACGCGTCGCTGAAGAAGGAGCTCGACCAGACGACCAAGAACTGCCGGATACTGTCGTTCAAGCTGAAGAAGTCGGACCGCCGGATCGAGCAGCTCGAGTCGGAGAAGGCGGCGCTGGGGGCGAGCGGTGATCTGGCGGCCAAGATTAAGCAGCTCGAGGACGAGCTGAAGGTGTCGAACGAGGTGGCCCGCCGGCTGCAGGCGGAGCTGGAAAGCTCGGGCTCGGCGCCTACCTCGCCGACGAAGCGTACGCCAAGCCTGGGCAACATTGGCAAGTCGACGTCGGCGGACAGTAAGATGTCGCGGGCTTCGCTAACGCGCGGCGGCTCGCAGGAAGATCCGGCCCAGCTGCTGCGCGATCTGCAGGACTCGCTCGAGCGGGAGGCGGACCTGCGGGAGCAGCTGAAGTACGCGGAAGAGGAGGCGGAAAATCTGCGCCGCAAATCGTCGCGCGTCGAGGACGAGAACGATTCGCTGGTGATGCAGCTGAAGAAGATGGCAACGAAGGCGAAGAGTAAGTGATTTTTTAAAGGAGGCTATAATCATTGGCAAGGGACTAATATTTGGCCTCTCTTCTTTACAGCAAAGAGCAGCATCTTCTCGAAGGCAAGAAAGCTGAGCCCCGCTCCCACGTCACGCTCCAACGCCGATCCAGCTCCGGTTGAAAAGGACGAAGGCATCTCCGACGAGGAGGATCCGGCAGAGTTACGCCTCCAGCTGGAGCTGAACGAGCAGGAAATGGCAGTGTTGCGGCGCAAGATGGAGGAGCTGGAGCACGAGAACAAACACGCCCGGGAACAAATCAAGGATCTGCAGGAGAATCTCGCCACGAAAACGAAGGAGCTGGGCCGTAAGGTGCCATCCGCGCTGGGCAGCAAGTCCGGTGTGAAGGATCCGCTGGAGGAGAAGAAGATCACCGTGATGGAGGACGAGATCAGCGAGCTGCGCAAGAAGTTGATCGAGAAGGATCGCGAGTTTGAGCGGTTGCAGGCGGAGATGGCGCTGGCCAAATCGAAGGGCGGTAAATCGCTGTCCAAAACGAAGTAAGTATGCCCTTCATGTCACGATCTCTCGGACTCTGCACTACAATGTACCTCACCTCACCTTGCAGATCACTTGATGCACTCACCGAACAACAGGTACAGGACCTGAAGCGACAGCTGCAGGTGATCGAGCAGGAGGCGACGGTACTGCGCGCCAAAACGCAAAGCCTCGAGCAGGACAATGAAAAGTATCAGGCCGAGATCAAGAAGCTACAGGCCAAGGCTAAGCCAGCCGGGGCAACATCGGCGGCAGACACCAAGAAGCTGACCGACTCCATCGAGCAGTTGGAGAAGGAGAAGCAGGAGCTCGAGGGACGACTGAAGCGCATTGTGCAGGAGTCTACCAGCCAATTGCCGATGCGTCTGGCGAAGAGCCCGAACGATATGCATACTAAGCTGCAGCTGAGGGTAAGTTTTAAACTGGTTAGAATTGCTTACTACAGATTATTCCATAATATTTAGTGCAGTTCTTGAACTTAAGGGGGGATTACGACAAAAGTCGTCCTTCAATCCTTGATTTTTTCTTTAGAAGCTTCAGAAATGTCGTCTGCTCAATCATTGGACCGACTTGAAGGGATATTTTAATCGCATTTAACGATAACTCTTACTTAAAAACTGTTCAAAATTAGGCGCAGGCGTTAGCATCCGGCTCTAGTTTTGATGAAAACCTCATTTATAGTTACTATAGCACACAACTAACAAACGTTTGTCCGCTTGTGTTAGAGCGTTTTCTTAAACAATCAAGAAGTTGGTCAAAGGGAATCAAATTCTAATTTTGATCAATATGTTTTTTTTATTTGTATTTCTTTTTGATTAAACTTCAATGTCCAATGTCCTTTTTTAACTATCTTAGCAAGACTAGAACGAGAAGGATTTGATTGACAGCAAGATCACGGTCATCTAGTTCAGTGATCGACAAACTTTGCGCTATTGAGAGTCAAATTCTTGATAAATAATGATAGAGATCCATGGAAAACACCGAATTTATGTACTCGACATGTGCTCAACTGCAGTAATGTATGATGGTTCTAAGAAGGCAAAAGAGTTGTCATCTAGAAAGCAAAAAGCCACATGAGGTTTACGAGCAATACATTACATTGCTGGCCTACACGTTGCAGAGCTTCTAAAGATTCAGCCATGTTTCATCAAGGCTGCGAAAATTCTAGGCTAGAATCTAACGAACGTCTATACCGTGCTGCCTATAATGCTTTATCCCTGAGCATGTCTATTCTCGCTGCCAAGCACTTGATTCTTTGGTCAGAAGGCGAAAAAAGTGTAGAATTATACCGACGTAGGTCTTAAAAAAAGGTTTTCACTTCAAACCTTCTACCACGTTCATGTTTTGAAATAGATCATTTGTTATTAGCGTACAAAACGCTTCTTTTATAATATTACTTGTCTCTTCTTTCAAAATTTACTCAACTAGATTGATTTTAACCATTCCATGTAAAAATCTAAGGGTAAGGGTGATGTTACCCTCTAACTTCCTATGAAATGCAGCCTTATGCTACATCTACTAATAATAATCGTTCTCAGTCAAATATTCTTAATGATGTATTGTATTTTAGTACCCCTTCTTACAGTATAAGAGCTTTTTGTAATCGATTTATTTAAAAACGTATTTATTTATGTCTTCTTATTCTAGAAAATGGTTGAAGACAGTGAATTGGAAATCGACGAGCTGAGAGCGTTGGTTGGCAAAGCCGGTGCAATGAACATAGCCACGCTCGAGAAGGAAAAGAAGCGACTCGAAGCGGAGCTGACCGCAACAAAGCAACAGCAAGAGAAACTAACCACCGAACTAAGTAACTGATGGAAAATTGGACCAAAAACATGTAACAGAAAAGTATTTTTTGTATATTTTCCACTCCAATTTTAGGCACACTAAAGAAGGAAACGCTTGAGCAGCAAACATCCAAGCTGAACGAGGCACAGCGAACGGTGGAGAGGTTGGAGGATGAAAACCGAAAGCAGAATGACAAGATCAAAACGCTGGAAGATAAAATCACCAGAATTAATACAACAGTAAGTGTAGGAAGGGTAGGAGTTTTATGTTCTAAGTAAACTGAGTTTTCCCTTATCACAGATGAAAACGGCAGAATCGAGTAAATCGTTGCTCGAGATACAGTTGAAGGCCGAAAAGGAGAAGCACACGGGCGCCGAGCGTGATTTGGAGAAGGTGCGCAAGGAAAAGACCAAGCTGGACAATCGCATCAGCGATCTGGAGAAGGAGCTGCAGCTTTCCAAGAAGAATGCCGAACTCATCAAGGAAAGTCTCGAGCGGGAAATGGCGGCACTGAAGAGCAAATCGGCCACCGGAGCAGAGGATAGTGAATCGTCCAAGATTCTGCAGGATCTTAAGAAACAAAATGAAGGTAAAGAAAGTGTTTGACACCACAAAAATCCAGAATTGTTTCCTTTTTACATCATGCCTTCGCATTTGCAGAACTAACAACCGAGATCCACCAGCAGAGCAGAAAGTTCGAAGAGCTGCTACAAAAGCACGAAACCATGGAGGAGGAACACCTCGTCACCCAGGCACAGCTAGCGGCGGAGCGTGAAAAGTTGCAGGAGCTGGACAAGCTGAAGAACAAGCTGCTCCAGGCGGAGGCGATCGAAACGAGGCTGGTGAAGGAGAACACCAACATGAGCCGCCGGTTGGTGGAGGTGCAGAAGAAGCTGACCGCTGCCGAAACGAACAACGACAGCCGGTACGCCAGTATCGAGCTGGAGAAGAATCGCATGAAGACAGCGCTGGAGGACAAGCAGCATGACTACGAGAAGCTGGCGAAGGAAAACGAGATGAACGCGTACCAAGTGAACCAGCTGAAAAAAGACGTAAGTCGATGGGATGGGATGGTGTTTCCATTTCCTTTGATAATTCATTTTCCGTACATTTTAATTCCAGAACGAAGATCTACGTGGCAAACTGGATGACTACGAGCGTATCAACAAGGCTCAGAGAACGCTTAGCGAGCATAACGCTCACTTGGAGCAGGAGCTGAAGAGTGTCTACACTAAGTGAGTTTTAGAGTCCTTTTTCCCTTTGATCCTTTTTGATCGTATGATCCTCATCTGCATAGGCTGGAAGCGTCCGAGATGAACGTAAAATCCGAGGTGGCAGCGACTCGGCTCCGCTACGAGCAGCAGGTCACCAATCTGCACAACGAGCTGACAGCGATGCAGCGACAGTGCGAACGGTTTAAGCGCGATCGCGACACGTTCAAGCAGCTGGTCGAGGCCGCCCAGAAGCAGATCGGCGACATGAAGGCAAACCGGCGCAGTCTCGCATCCGTCACGAGCAGCAGCGGAGACGACGACGACAAGACGAAGATAGTGGCACTCGAGCAACAGATCGGCTGTCTCGAGGACGAGCTGAGCGAGGCACGTCTCGAAGCGAGCAAGGTACGCACCGAGCTCGTGTCGGAGCTGAGCGCATCCGAGATCAAGATTTCGGAGATGCAGTCCAAGATTAACGAGCTGGAGGAGGAGAAGATTATGGGTAGCGGCAAATCGAAGGTCCCGGGTACCAAGACCCGCCTCGAGCTGTCCTGGCAGAAGGAACGGGAAGAGCTGCAGCGACTGGTGCAGGAAACGTCCACGCTGGCACGCGATCTTCGCCAAACGCTGTTCGAGGTGGAGCGCGAGCGGGACAAGGAGAAGCTCGAATCGAAGCGCAAGATCGAGCAAATCAAAAAGACAACCGAGGAGGAGATCGAGGAGGGCCGCCGCAAGGTGACGGAGCTGCAGAGCGATCTGCTCGAGCTGCGCGATGCGCACGCGAAGTTGCGCACCGCGAACGAGAAGCTGCGCCGGGATCGTGATCGTTACGAGCGCGAGCGGCAGGACGCGACCCGCAAGCGGCTGGAGGCGGAGGGTGACCGACGGATAGGGGCACTGCTGCAGACGGTGGACGAGCTGGTGAAGCTGGCACCGGAGCTGCAGAAGGTTGCGCCCGCCAAGGATTCCCACACGACAAGCACTGGAAAGGTAAGTGCAGGAGATCACTACACTGTTTGGAGACTGATTTCAAACGCCATTTCTCTTCTCGCCATCTCACAGACCATCACAGCTAATGCACCCATTCCAACGCCGCCGATGCGTCACAAGAGCCCCTCGCCGGGGCCGGGTGGAGCCGCGCAGCCGCCACAGCAGTCGATTTCTACAGTATTAGCCAGGCTGGCCGATGCGTCCGAAGATCTGCGGCGTTACCAGCGCATGTGCGACGAGGAAAAAGACAGGGAGCGGGCACGCCGCGGTGGAATGCGACGGTAGGCACTCACGCACGCCTGTAGTTTTCCCAGGAATTCCAGTAAATTGCAATTCCACTTCTTTTCACCTTCCAGTGCTGCATCGCAGGAGAACGACGCAATGCATGAGAACGTCCCTGGACGGCCTGTGATGCGGGTGAACCGTAACGGTGGCAGCCTGTACAGGAAGAGTCTTTCGTTGGATCAATCCATGCAAGCTGAGCAGCAGGGGGTAACAACGGACACTGACTCCTAAAGTTCCTCCAATGAATGACACTAATTCCCTTCCGCGTCTTTCTCCCATTTCAGCTTATCTGGAAGGAAGGTGACGATAGTATGTCGTCGCTGCAATCGATCGACTCCGACTATGGCATGATGCGCCGGGACTCCAGTCTGGACTCGCGCCTATCGACCGGTTCCACCCAGAGCGATATGCCACGCATGCGCAAGAAGAAGCGCGGCATTATGGGGACGCTGCGCAGCCTCAGCCTTACCCGTAGCAAGGGCACGGAGAGTGATTATTCGGTAGGATTTAAAACCTGCATATCGAAAGAATGAATTTCTAATGTCTCTTTCTATTCCCCGATAGCATCAAGGATCCGATTCCGACCTGAGTCTGGCGGGTGATATTCGGTCGAGCAAAAGCAATCTGAAGGGAAAAATATCGGGCATGTTCCGTCGGGCGGGATCATCTTCCCGCACCAACAGTGCCGAGGCGATCGATCGCGAAGTACAACGACCGGTTGCAATCCAGACGCTCGGCAATGGTCCTACATCGACCGTGCCGCCAAGGCCCGTGTCTGCTAGTACACCGCATTTAGCTAGAGTAAGTAGCATACAATCAGTTGGTTATGGATGGGGAGAAGATCTGCATTGTACGATCGTTCTACATTTTATTAGGCTGGCAAACCTCCCACACCGTCCATGGCAACGGCGCAACGAAAGCGGCTCAGTGCTAACCTTCCACCAACGGGCCAGTCGTCGGGCGGTGGAGGTTAAGGAAGGCAACATGCACGGCAACATGCGGCTCTACTGGCTGAGGCTGAGGAAATCAAGACGGACAATGTTTTGTGACATAAATTCGCTTCGAATCATTGTCGATCTCTCCATAATATCCGTACACGTTCACACACACACACTCACTCACACTCTCATACACTAACGAGTTAAATGCAAACGTCCGTGTCTATCGTTTAATAGGGGAGTAAAAGTGCACTTTTTTTAAATTGTTCATCGTGATACTGTTGATAGCGAGAATGAAACAACCGAGAGCAATTGTTTAAATAAAAAATAAAAATAATGTTCCACTTGCTGTTTTACGGTGGGTTGTTTCTTAATGTGTATAAGTTTTTGGTAAAAATAAAAGGCACGTTATTGAAGAAATATGGTTTCAATGTGGAATTCTGAGAAAATTATTACTAAAAACAATAGAAAAGTAAATGGATGATGTAACAACAGTAGATAAAGAAATGTTTTTACCCGAAAATCTACAGCTCACCCAATGCGTAATCGAATGAAGAAGAGTCATGACTTGATCCTGATCATGATGGCATCACGATCTAGCTTATCCAGCAAACAACTAATGGCCCACAAATAAGAAATGCTATATGTAACCAACAAACGACTTCATCAGTAAGATGGACTTGCCTGTCTTCTAGCCAACCCAACACTAGACTGGACCCTCCGAGGCTCGCTGATGAAGATTTCGGGAATGAGCTTAGACTCCAAGTCATTTCAGATTGACATCCAGCAGCAGGAACACTTCCAAATAGATTGCTACTATCGATTGCTACCACGTTCCGTTAATTTTCGGTAACTACAAGAAGAACAGACACACATGTGAAGCCAAATGGGAATTGAGTAGGGGCTGGAAATGCTGTCTAGCAACCAGTAGAGGTATACTGCGAGATAAGACCCTAAACGGTCAACTGATACAAGGTCTACTAAAGCACCGAGCGGAGGTCGGTGACTCGAGAATTAAGGCTGAATCTGCATCAATTTACTCACGAGCGGGAATTCTGATCTTGGGACCCCCGTTGGTAACAGGGCCCCAAGCAGCCGCTTAGTTCGCGTAGTGGTTGATTCGCTAGCGCTGGTAACCTAGGACTCCAGGACTTACACCCTGCATCTGAGACATGGACTACAAAGATAGTCGAAAGGAAAATCTAATCAAGTTCGACCGGATCCTGACGAGCATAGGACGATACACAAAATAAAGACCAAGCTGAGGTGTCAGAGGAAGCACCCTAAACGCGTCCTACGAGATTCCAACAACATGCAAAACAATGGAAGGCTTGTGGCGCGCTAAGTTAGTAGAATGGTGATGTAAACAAACCTACCTTTACATTTTCCTTGATGGTCACATTATGCAACGGAAGTTTCTTGCTGTAAAACACAAGTTTAACTGATAAAAATACACTTACAAGCTGCAAAATTACGTTGCACACAAATAACTTCTATGATCCGTGAAACCACCAGTGCTACTACCACACTGTTGTTTGCATGTGGAAAGCTACGGCCATCTAAACTGACACATTGCAACACAAAAGTGAAATAAAAAGATATTCAAATAAAAAGAAAATAAAGATATCAGAAAAAAGCTATAAAATTGCGAAACATGTACAAAAAACTAGAAACAAAATTACGTTTCAAAAATTGTTTATTTTTTTTTCGAGCGCCATGCACTGCTCGAACAAATTGTCATCGTGCGTTCGAGCAGCAGCAACCAACTGTCAAACTACTGGCTGTCATAACAAAAGACGAAAGAAAAAAAATCAATTCCATAATCAACAAAACGAAGTGGAAGAGCAGTCCACAACGGAATAACAAAGGCGAAAAGAGCAGCAGCGGCTTAAGGTGTGCTTTTCTGCGTTGGCCCCGGGGTTATTCCCCCAATTCCGTGTAGTTCACGCTCGAGAAGAATCGCGAGAAAAGTAAAATCGAACCCGCAATCATCCAGCTCCCTGCCGTCACCGTACACCGTTCGCAGTACCTAGTCGATACCAAGTGTCTCGGTCCGCCGCCTGTCCGGGGGATCCACACGGGGAGCCTGTTCCGATCCGGGCCAACATAGCCCAACCGGGCGAGGGTAGAGCAATGTTTAGGCGGCGTGCGGCGAAATCGGCCACCATCCGCCAGCAGCGCTCCCGGTACCGGTTCCTGCCCGCCGTGGTGCTGCTGGTGCTCGCCCAATGGTGCCTGCTGGATGCGGTCGTTACGGCCGAATCGACCGACATCGAGCTCGATGCGAAGGCAAACAAAATCCATCAGATCGATTCGCTCAATCTGTTGCTTTACACCTTCCTGCTAACTTTGACGGTGCTAACGATATGGCTGTTCAAACATCGGCGCGTCTCCTGGCTCCATGAGACGGGGCTGGCCGTGATTTACGGTAAGTGAAAAGTGTCATGCCTTTTCCTTTTTTTTCCTCTCTTCCCAATTCTGTCCTAGCTTCAGTGAGTGGCGTGAAATGTTACGGTGCAGTGTTATCAAAACCACACGAAAAAACCAACGAAACTAAACAGGAAGGAAACCGGAAAGAAAATCGGATTATTCCAATATTAACGCGCGGTCTGTAATCAATAGTACGGCTGTGCGTCGCCCAGCGCGTTCCCATATGGTACGGCTGTACGGGGACGGATCATTTTACAGTGCTGATAGTGGAAGGGGACATACAAAGCGGCGGCAGCGAGGCTCGAATGACTAATGCGTTTTGCGCAACGGCAGTACACACTGTATGGTTGTGCGATGTGTGTTCCTCCCCTGCATGGCCTTCTAATGGTCATGTACGTACTTGCTATATTTACTTTTCGTCGCCAGCTGCAGTTCACGGGAAACCGGCTGTGATAATATAACCACGACAATGTGCGCTCATTTGTAATTACTTACGAAGAAGAAAAAAAGGTTTTATGCAAATTGGTGTAACTGTTTGATAACAACTGTTTTTTGTTTGTTTTTTTCCTCCCTTTCTTCCCTTCCTCCACCACCAGGCCTCATCGTGGGAGCCATCATCCGTTATGCCGGCACCACCACGCCAATCATACACGTTTCGGTGGAAGCGGAACCGGATGCCAAGTTCAACCAGAGCCTCCCACCGGACACGCTGTGGCTCAAGTTTCCGGGCAATCTTCCGCACGGTTCCGACCAGCCGGTAAAGGCGAACAAAACGTACACGTACAGCTTTCGGGGCGAGCTGGGCAATGTGGAGGAGAACGAGATCGACCTGAAAGCCACCTTTGATCCGGAAGTGTTCTTTAACATCATCCTGCCGCCGATCATTTTCCACGCCGGGTACAGCTTGAAGCGGGTACGGTTTAGAGTTGTTTTAGTGCAGGATTTGGCTGCGGCTTACTGATTGAATTACAATTTTGTATTATTTTAGAAATACTTTTTCCGCAACCTTGGTGCTATTTTGATGTTTGCCATCATCGGCACCACACTGTCGGCGTTTTTGATCGGTGCGCTGATGTACGGTTTCGTGCAGCTGATGCCGAAGCTCAAGTCGAGCTTCACCTTTCTGGATACGCTTTACTTCGGGGCACTGATTTCACCGACCGATCCGCTTACGATATTGGCCATCTTTAGCGATATGCATGTGGACGTGAATCTGTACGCGCTCGTGTTCGGCGAGAGTGTACTGAACGATGCCGTTGCGATCGTGCTAAGTGGGTGAGTAGAATAAGGATTATTGTTTATTAATTAAATTTTACTAAATATTGTATCTTTTACGTGTGCAGCGCTATCCAAAACTATGGCGAACATTACTCGAGCAACGGCGAGTTTGAAGGGCACGCGTTTCTCCGCTCGCTGGGCGATTTCTTCAGCGTGTTTGCGTTCTCGCTGCTGATCGGCGCCTCGATGGGTTGCGTGACGGCAATGATGACCAAGTTCACGCGGATACGAGACTTTCCGCTGCTCGAGTCGGCCCTGTTTGTGCTGATGTCGTACAGTACGTTTTTAATCGCCGAAGCGGCCGAACTAACAGGTAAGTGAAGCGATAGGGGATTATTTGGACGTCTAGAGTTACCTTTTATTGTATGTTTTAATTCGCAGGAGTGGTTGCGGTACTATTCTGCGGCATCTGCCAAGCGCACTACACGTACAACAACCTGTCCGATGATTCCCGTACGCGCACGAAGCAGATATTTGAGCTGCTTAACTTCCTGGCCGAAAACTTCATCTTCTCGTACATCGGCGTGTCCATGTTCACCTTCCCGAAGCACCACTTTGATCCGCTGTTTATTTTTACCGGTTTTGTAAGTGTTTCAGGGTTTTATGAGTGCCCCCCTGTACGATATTAATGTTTGCTACCACTTCCACAGATGTGTGCGGCTATAGGACGTGCTGTAAATATTTATCCACTGTCAGCCCTACTGAATATAGCTAGAAAGCCAAAGATTTCGTGGAACTTCCAGCACATGCTGTTCTTTGCCGGTACGTTGCCCGCACGTTCACGTACTGCCTCATTAAGCAGTGAAATGTCTTTAATGTCTTTACTTTATGTTCCTTTCGCACAGGCCTACGAGGTGCCATGTCATTTGCACTGGCGATTCGCAACACGGTCTCCGACGCAAGGCAGGCAATGTTAACGACCACGTCGCTCATTGTCATTACGACCGTGATCATCCAGGGTGGGGCAGCAAACTTTCTGCTCAACTGGTTAAATATTCCGTAAGCAATAGTGTTGCAGTAGGGTCAAGCGAACTATTCATTTCTAATGTCTCGATGACTCTTTTCAGTGTTGGTGTTGATGATGAAACAGAAGTTCTACCCTACCAAGGCGTCCGAAGTGTAAGTAAAGCAAAATTATGTTTTAATTCTCTTTTTTTTACCTTCCATTGCACTTTAGTGTTGCACTGTGATAACAAACGGTCATGAAGCCACCCTGGCCTAAATAATGCATCTGTTTTAAAATAATGGTTGTGCTAACCCTATTTTAATTTTACAAAAAAACCTCACCGAATCAAAACGAACGCTCTGCTTGTTGCAAATTCGTGAGAAAAAAAAACTCGAAAATAATTCTAAATCGTTATTATTTCCATAAACAATGTACACCTCTGGCGCACTGTTCTCTCACCACCACCACCCCTTACCAACACTCACAACCCAAAAAAGGTGTACAATTCGATGGAGAACACAGCTGGGGTATGTGTAACGAAAGCAGAGAAGAAGCATGTCCTAACGCATTAGGATTGTTGTTCGTTGTTTGATCATTAGCTAGTGGAGTTGATGAATGATATTCTAGTATGTGTGCATGCCTGTCTTCCTCGCCCAAATACTGTTGTATGCGTGCGTGCGTGTTTGCTTCGTTCGTTAATCGATCCGAACGGCCGATTTTCATCCAGTTGCACTTTGCTTGCCTCAAAATCCTACTCCTATGCGTGTTTGCGTTTCCATGGTTTCGTCGCTTCTTTCGAATGTTCCTTCCCATCTTTATCGATTAAGCGTTGCTTGGCTAGTGTCACTCGTCGCATACAGCAGTCGGTGTAGATCATTGCGCTTTCCCCTTTCACCTTTCACCTGCCATTTATTTGTTTTGAAATAGCGTATTTGCACCATTCCCTAACAGCAACAACAACAAAAAAAACTAATCCAACACAAATGTTTCTCCATCATTGCTTTTGCGCACATTTCGGCACACAAATCCTGTTCGGTCGGTTTAATTTTAAAGTCGATCGACGTTGGTTTAAACCTTAGCCAACTGCAAGTTAATAGGAGGGCAAGTTCTCTGGTAAGAGGCGTTTATTAAATTTTTACCTTCAAAATTGTGCTAGTTGAATTGAAAAGTAGTATGCAATAGGTTTAAATTGGTATTATTTATTAGATTAGTTTGTTAGGTTGTATTGGAAAGAACATTTAGTTAAAAAAGACTTAGTGAAGACGATTCTTTAGTATTATTTTGTGTTTTCGGAGAACTTAGACCCCGACTCGTGATCTACCCCGCAAACACACGTTATCATGCATTTTCCTATTGTTTTATCACACTCATCACCGTTAAAGTCACATTCCTTATATGTTTTAATTGGTATTCATTCCTCCCCCAAACCAGTTAGCCTTGGGCTTTTATTTGGAATTGTTACGCTAGTTTGCTGTTTGACTGTTTGAGAGCTTAAACGCCTGTCTCCAGCTATCTTTAATAGTAATGTTTCTGTTTTACTTTATGTGCAAAGGATTTGGAAAATCCGGACAGTGAGGGTGCCACCACACCGGGAGGCACAAGGAGAGGCCACGAAAAGGCCGTTTTAGCTCGGCTGTGGGGCAATTTCGACTCAAGGTAGGAATGTAGTGTGTTAGTGATTGATTCTTACTATTACTAATTCTAATTTTATGCCCATTTTCAGGTACATGAAACCCCTGTTAACCCACTCGCGTCCAACATTGCTCGAGACGCTACCCGTTTGCTTGAGCCCGCTGGCTCGTCTGCTTACCACCACCGAACAACTAACACAGGTGTGTACAGAAAAGCATTCCTCCATTGCTGCGTTATTGCTACACATTTCATCCACAATATTCGTTCATTCAATTGTAGGACGGGCCAACGCGTCGCTCGGACTCCGATTCCGATCTGTGCATCGACGACGATGATCGTGCATCGCGCGGCGGTCCCGCCGACGGTACCGGCCGAAGGAATTCAATCAATCGCGTAAGTATACGCCTCGTTTCGGACGATCGCAGCACGATATTTGCAAGCTATAAAAACCGCGACTAAACAGCATTCGTTGCGCGGTGTAGTGTGCGCATAAGAGCAGATGAGCTTGTGAAAACTAAACCCACTCACACTCGTAGGGAACAATTGCATTTTAGTGCATTTTGTAGTAAAGGAAGAAAGGAGGGGATTAAGTAAGGAATTTTAACATAGCATCTCCTGCTCTCTCTCTTTCGATTTAACCACGGTTGGCAAACGTAAAAGAAAATGCATGAAATAGTTCTACTAGTACTAATACTAACTCATAAATACACATAAACACACTCACATTCACACTCCCCATCCCCCAAAGGTAGGCATATAAGCATAAGAAGGAAGAAGCCTGCAGTAATTAAAAATTATGCGGTCGTGCCTCGCTTGCGGTGTGCGCATTTGCCCGTAAGCGTGTTTTTGTTGTTATTTTGTTTGGTGAGTGTCTCGGGATTATTGTTAGAAAAAAAGGTGTATTAATGGGTAGTTAAACCCTACTATACTATAACGGTGGTATTTATCTTTGTCTAGTCAAATGGGAACGTTTAGTTTAAAAAGGAAAACGGTGTAGCAAGTTGCTTTTTCTTAGCAGGAACATAAAATAAGCGAAATAATTGTATAATTGTGCATAAAACAGAAGCGTATGTAGCGTAGATGAGGCTACCCTCAAGTGAGGTGTCCCTAAAGACTGGCCGTTTAAGGAATGAATGGTGATAGAAATTTTCTGCCAGTTTTTATACCGCTATATATTGGGTCGCATTATATTGAATTATTGAACCTTACACAGAGAGAGAGAGAGAGTTGAAGCAGTATCATCCAGTGGGTAGACGCATAGATTACATTCTATGCAAATGAATAATATGAATTGTTGGTGCAGCATTAGCGTGTCTACGTCCAGAGAAAGGCCACCAGTAGAAGAGTAACGATTAGTTTCCTTAACCTGAATGATCTACTTACTTACTTAACCGTTGATTTCGTTGATTGTGATCTAAATAATGTATCCCTATTTTTATGCATGCGCTTACCTACGTAACCTACGACCCCTTTTCACGACCCCCAATTTTGACCCAAACCCCCGCGTCTGTGCACTGTCGTGTGCGTGATTCAACTGTGTGTAATTGTTCTTACTATTGGGTGTCACACGTCCCGTATGTATGCGTCTAAACAAATCATAATTTTCTTTCAACTCGCAACAACAACGACAACTGAAACAAAACCAACAAATCAATACACACGCACATACTCTCTTCCGCCTTGTGCTATAATTTCCCTACAATCTACTACTATCGACATTAATTGCCACCGACCACTCTTCAACTACTACAACTGCTACTACTACTACTTCGACTACTTTCACGTCTGGCGAACTCCCGTTTCGGCCATCGATTTCACACACGAACCTAAACTAATCACTAAACCACCAATACTACAACACAACCCGTGCAGCGACAGCAACATTCCGATGCGGCACACGAAGCTAACGATGCGATCAACATACTAAGTAGTTTGGGATCTAATTTTATGTGAAATAGTAAACCACCGTCCGGTTATTTGGCTGGTATTTGGCGTATGTTTGCAAACAAAACGGCGTTATACATATATATGGGGTTATGCTTTTTTTAGCTAATTTCTTTTATACTACATTTAGTTTTGTTTCGGTTGCATGTTCTCTTTCTTTTTTCTAAATTTCATTTTCATTTCACTGTTTGCAACAACATTTTATACACTCTTATCGTTTTGTTTCGTATATTAATTGGCATTGTAACGTTTATTCTTACGTTTGTTTGTTTTTCTTTTGTTTCTTCCCATTTTTTACATGACTCTTATCTCGTCTCTTTTCGGTGCGTTCATTGGTGTGCAGCAGAAACGTGCTGTTTAAGCTGATTGTTGGCCCTGTTCCCTAGTTTTCCCTCCCTCTATCTCTCTCCTACCTCCCTCCACGAATTGATTTGCTCAACAGATGTGTGAATGCAGGTGTGAACGTCAAAAGTGAAACGAGCAAAACTCGATCAAAAAACGTGTTGTAATGTTTTGCCATAGGGTTTTATTGTGTTTTTTCTTCTTTGGTATTATTTAGCATAATTTTAAGTTTACAAAATTACACTATCCTGTTATTTAGTGTTTTAGATTTGATAGTTTTTTTTTCATTATTGGGGTTTATGGGTTTTTTTTCTGGTTAATTGTTTGGTCAGCGAGGAACGACAACAATACAACGACCCTTCCGTTTATATGCTGTTTAAAGTCTTTCATCTAAAACATTCATTTATTTTTTTTACAGGGTTTAGCTAGTCAGTTTCGAATGTGTACAACATTATTCACCACCTTCAAGATGTTTTTCAACAGCTGTCAAATGGTGTATTTGCTTCAAAATTAAATTGCAGTTCGTACAAATGATTTTCAACACACCAACAAAGAACTGTCAAACTCAATCCAGCTTGAGACGTGTTGAAAATCATGTGAAAGAACTGAAACATTATTGTGATGCAAATACAACATTTGTAAGCAACTGAAAAAAATCTCGCATTCAATGAAAAATGATGTAGATATTGGAAATTGACACGGAAAACCCTGTATAATTGAATTGGTAACGAATTATATTTAATTTTGTAGTATTCAGGTATCATTTGTAAGAAAGAAATATGAAACCAATTTTAAAGTAATAATTATGAATGGTACAAATAGAAATCATGTTATTTTAAATCACTCTGCGGGTTCTATTTTAAAAAGTTAAACAGTTTTCTTTTTGTTCCGCAATTCGATACGATTGTGTGCAGTATTTTATCCAACCAAACTGTTGTTAACAATAATCATACGATGCAGCTATTCAGCTTTCTTGCAGCGAATTTTCTCCCCATTTTTCGTTCTGATTTTGATGATTATTTATCGCTACTACTTTTGTTTGTATTTACACGCCTGTTTTTTTTTATTTACAAAGAATTCGTTTTTATAGTTACCCCACACGATTAGTGAGTAGTAGATTGTAACTTGAAGAAGAAAAAAAAAGATATACAAAACTCCCCTCTGTGATTGGTCATTGCTTTGAAGAGGCAGCAAAGCAGCAGCAGCAGGAGCAGGAACAGTAAGATGTTTCGACTTTGCTAGATTGGATTTAAGAAAGAGAGAAAAACAAAAACAAACATAAAATCGTACACTGTACTTAGTGCGTGAGTAATACACACAGGTTTGATCGTTCGTTGATTGTAAAGCTCAAACGTATAAATTGTTAACGCTTGCCAATGTGTCAAAGAATGTAATGCAACACAAATATTGATACAATATTCCCGTTGAAAAAAGAAAACCTCCCCAAAAAAAACAAACGAATACGCTCCACTAAAACGCTGCGTCGAGAGAGAGTGTGTGTGTGTGCAGACATATTGGTTTTAATGCATTATGAGTTCCTTAAGTGATCTTGCTACTAAAGCAGAGGCGCATTGCGTTAGTGTACTATCCGGTTAGCAGTAATTCAAGATAATTAGACGTGGTGAGTAGATGGGAAAACACAGATACTGAAGGTAGATTTGTATAGCAATGTGCTACGGTAAGAGTTTCGTCGAGCTGTACGTAAGCCACCAGCTTCACCGTAACCTCGATCGTGATCGATACTAAGCCGACAGTTTGACAGGAATAGTAAACGAAGGTGCTAGCTAGATGGATACGATGGCGGAATTAGTCAGTCATCAGTAGTACTCGATGCAGCTGCAGATTGTTTAGTTAATTCGTACGAAAAAGGAAGAATCCAAACAACCAACTATTATGTGCATTAAATACACTGATATTAAATGAGACCTGTATTTGTTACTACTTTGTATTTCCTAGTTGCGCTATCATAACCTTTTCTCTTTCTCTCTTTCTCTCTCTTTCTCCCTCTCTTTTTTAAACGTTTTTTCTACTCTCTGTATAATGGTTCCATAATCAACCTCTCCACTCCGGATGTGTGGTGTTACTACTTTAATCCGAAAATTGAAATGCTTCTCCGACGGACGATTTTTTTAATGTGTTGTTGGTTATATGACTAAAAATATCGTCGATTTTTTTTAAACGATTTAGCTAGAAATTATGGACGACAGTGATCTTGGGACGTTCCGTGTCTCTTCCTCTAGCAACATTGCTAACCGCATCATACAGCAGGGAAGAAGAGCTAGTGGAAAAATATTCCATTTTTAAATTAGATCATCCATTAGATATTGATATCAAACTGCCATACTAACAATGAGATACTTAGCTCCTAATATTAGTTAGCTGTACTGCTGCATACGTGAAGTTCTTGTTTGTGACTGTGATATTTTAGGGACAAAAATGTTGCTGTTCTCATTCGTTCAGGCCTCTTGTTTTCAAATTTTGCTGTTAAGTAAGTATTTTATTCTATTTTTGAACTTTGAATTTCATAAAATTTATCTAATATGCTAAACAATGATGCTTGTTTTGTTGCAAATACAAAGCATGCAATGGGTATTTCACTTATACATGAAAATAAATGTAACACAGCATTTAACTGCTTAAACAAATGATTTGATCCGTTTTAGTAGAATTTCAATAAGTTACACATTTTCAACAATCGATCTCCAATTTCGATCCATGATAATATGACCGTCCCTAATAACCGTCAGTTCAAAATCGATCTAAAAATCTTGCCCTCTAATTTCGAAATCCTCTGTGTTCTGTTGCTGTCAAAATTCTGACATCTGCGCCTGGTATGACCCAACCCGTTTTCTGCTAGTGTTGAAACCCCATTTCGTCTCGTAAAGCGCTTCAGCATAAACACGCAGAAAATTTCCCTACCAGCGCGTTTTACGGTAAGTAATTTTGGCTTTTCCGCTTGTTTTCTTTGCTTACTGGAATGCTCCAGCCATAGCACTTCCATTGAAAGTAAAAATCGGCTAGGAATTCCGCGCATCGCGTGCCAAAAACGTGCGCTAACATTTCCTTGTTTTTCGCTCTTTGTGTATTTTTAGAGTGCTTCCTAGGAATCGATAATCTCGCCCAAACACACACACACACATACAAAAACACATACATCCAACACATCCAAGATGCCTACCATCAAGCTGCAGTCGTCGGACGGGGAGATTTTCGACACGGACGTACAGATCGCCAAATGCTCCGGCACCATCAAAACGATGCTGGAGGATCTGGGCATGGACGAGGGGGACGATGAGGTCGTGCCGCTGCCGAACGTCAACTCGGCCATCCTGCGCAAGGTGCTACAGTGGGCCACCTTCCACAAGGATGATCCGATCCCGGTCGAGGACGACGACAGCAAGGAGAAGCGCACCGATGACATCAGCTCGTGGGATGCCGACTTCCTGAAGGTGGACCAGGGCACCCTGTTCGAGCTGATCCTGGCCGCGAACTATCTGGACATCAAGGGGCTGCTGGACGTGACCTGCAAAACGGTGGCGAACATGATCAAGGGCAAAACCCCGGAAGAGATTCGCAAAACGTTCAACATCAAGAACGACTTCACGCCGGCCGAGGAGGAGCAGGTCCGCAAGGAGAACGAGTGGTGTGAGGAGAAGTAGTAGTGTGGCGGCGGCGTCTCTTTTGCTTGTTTCTGTGCAGGGTTTGCAGCTATATCTATGAACTCCGGGGTCGGGTGATTGTGTTTCGTGTCCAATAAGTATACGTTATGCCTTCATGTAGATCCATAATCCATCTAATTGGTTAACTAATATTTTTTGTACCACCATACTTGAATTTTTATTTTACTCGGTTCTATGAAGTGGAACATGAATAAACGCGTTTCTGCTACATAAAACACAAGCAAAGCGGCATTTCTTTCCCTTTTTGATGTTGTAGTGTTAAAAGAAATCTCCCCTATAGGTGTGAGCAGAATAATATAACTTTTCAAAAGGAATCGATCGTGCATAAATAAATCAATCCAAAAAAGGTATGTAATGGACTAGCTTTAGGTTGCTTATTACAACTTAATATTAATTATTGTCATTTCTTCCTCATTAAGGTGCTTGTGTCTCTCCATTAACAACAAAATTGTCGGACAGCTGGATATATTTGCTAAAATACGTTGGAATAGAAAATAATATGACGCATGTAAGTCAACAAACCGATACTTTTTTCAACATACCCTACTAACACAGAGTTAAACTGTTTACATACATTTTTTTACTTTTTCTCAATGTTTTCCCTGAATCGATATCTTGTTCTGGACAGTGTTTGCAATTCCACTTTCCACTGTTAGGCCCAAATTAGGCCCTTTCTCTATTTATGTCATGTCATCATTACTTCTAACAACAATCCGTAATTAAAAACCAAAGAAAAAAATCATTTACTTTCATTCTTCTATTTATGTTGGTAGTTAAATGTACGAAAGTGATAACGAATCATAACATGAAACAGCTACACTCGCAATTTGCTTTAAACTATTCTACACAAATTTACATCAATCGATGTAAAGTAGTTTTTCAAACTTGCAAAACAAAACTAAAATTAAATCAATAGTTCAATACTTTCGCAAGTAGAGTGAAAATTGTGTAAAATCTCAGAAGCAGTTTATAAATTGGAGGGCATCTAGTCATTAAAAGAGATACAAATTCCTGCTTATATGACTATTTCAATATTGCCTTAATAAATAAGTTAAATATACAACTTCCCTAACATGTCGTAGGGTAGGGTAAAAACGTAGAGAAACGCAAACTCCAATACAGGGTTTTCCAAGTCAGTTTCGTATATAAACGTTTTAATTCACCGCGTGCAAGATTTTATTCCACATCGATCGATTTCCATCATAATAATTTTTAATATCTTAAGCATGATTTTCAACACTTGAACGGGCTGTTTCCATCGTTTTTTCACCGGGGTTTGCCGGTATGATCGCATCACCCGTTGACAATTGAAGTGTTGAAAATCATGCTTAAGAAATTAAAAATTTTACACTGTGTTTCGGGTCAGTTTCTAATGTAAACGGCATTGCAGGGTTTTCCAAGTCGGGTTCGAATGTAAACGTTATGCAAGATGCTAATCCACATCAATCTGATGTTTCATTTCCATCATCATAATTTTTAATTTCTTCAGCATGATTTTCAACACGTCTCAAGCTGGATTGAGTTTGACACAGCTCTTTGTGATGTGTTGAAAATCATGTTTAGTAATTCAAATTTTATTTTGATGCAAATACATCAATTTGACAACCGTTGAAAAACATCTTGGAGGCGGTGAATAATTATGTGCACATTCGAAAGTGAGTTAGAAAGTGACTTGGTGACCCAGATGGAAAAAAAAACTAAACAACCTTTACTTACCCTGTTAACACGTGCGGGTGATGGATTTAGATAAGTATGAAAATTTATCAATATTCAATTACCATTTAAAAGATAGATTAGATTGCAAAAAAACACCCAAACAAACGGTCACAGCTTTGTGATAGATTCGAATTTTCTTTATCTTTGTAAACTGGGATGGATTGCATATATTTTGTTTCCCACTCTTTGTTTGTTTGTTTGTTTTGTTGTAGATATAGTAAGTAAACCTCCCGTTGTCGTCTTTAGAATGGTTTGGGTTACCGCAGAGGGTTTCGCAGGCAGTGTGGTGTGGTCTCGTTGATATACCTCTTTATCACGGCCCCCCCTCCCCCAACTAACGCGCCCCGTTTTAATTCGACCGGCAGCAGCTACACCGGCAGGTGGTGGAGCTTCATAAGTGAAATGCGTGTCGCCTTTTTTTTTGTTCAACAATTAAAAGCGAAAAAAGGAAACAAATCGCACATAATCTTTAATGTACCGGTGCCTTATCACAGTTCATGGTTCCATTGAGTTGTTCATTTTGTGTGTGTGTTGGTTTTTAGAAGAAGTGTTCGGTTCGGTGGAGCGATGTTCGGCAGTTGCCAGTTCCGAACCTTACCCATTCGAATGCAAAACGCCCTTAGGCAGCTTCGTTCGCTTTCAGCATCGTTTTCATCTCCACCTCCTGCTTGCTGTCCGGTGACGACTGCTTTTTGCCCCGGAAATGGCTTTCAATGTCTTCCAGCGTGCGGCCCTTCGTTTCCGGCAGGAAGAAGTACACGAACGCAATGCCGAGCATGGACAGGCAGCCGAACAGGATGAACACGTTCGAGTTACCGATCGTTTCCACCAGCGAGGGGTAGATCTTGAGGATGATGAACGACATGGTGTAGCCGAAGAAGATCGTCAGCCCGGACGCGAAGCCACGGATCTTGGTCGGGTACACTTCCGCATTCATCGAGAAGGGCAGCGTGAGGAAGCCAAGCGTCGCAGTGAAGATGAACGCCACCAGCAGCACGGTCGGGATCCAGCTAAGCGACGTTCCCTTCACCGGATGGATGGCACACACCGCCAGCCCGAACATGCAGCTCGCCATACCAAACCCAGAGAACAGGGCCGGCGGTCGGCGACCAAACTTGTCCGAAATGAACGACATCAGCACGGTGGTGACGACACGCGTCAGCCCCACAAACACCGCACTCAGGAACGGGTCGATCGCAACGCCCGCCTCGATCGAGAAGCTGGCCGCGTACACGATAATGACAAAGATGCCGGTAAACTGCTGGAAAAAGAAGAACGTGCACATGATCGCGAGCGGTTTGTACACTTCCGGCTTCTTCAGCTGATCGAGCTTCGACTTTTTGCCATCCTGTGCCGACCGGAACCGGGCAATGTTGTCCTCGAGCGCCTCCAGCTCGGCCCGTATCTCCGGATGATTCTCTTCCTTGATGGCGCGCACCACTTTGAGGCAGCGTTCCGCCTTCGGCATGCGCTTCTTGCTCACCAGCCAGCTCGGGGACTCGGGCAGCGGTATAACGGTGATCAGCGACACGATGGTAAAGATGCCACAGATCATGCACACGAACCGCCAATCATTCTGGCAAACGGTACACGGGAATAGGAATGCACAAGAGAGGGATTAGTGAACAATTGCATTGCTATTGTGGCCGGTGCGGTTCTCAATCAATTCCGAGCAGGCTGATAAGCTCGATTGGCGTCGTACACCACCTACCTTGAACACATAGCCGAGCGTGTAGATACTAAGCATGCCGATCGCGGTACAGAAGGCGGTCAGCAGCGTGAGGCGCCCGCGAAGATTTGGATGGGCGACCTCGGCCGCGTACACCGATGCTGGAGTGCTAGATAAGCCTATCGCAATGCCTGTCCGATTGGGGTAGGGGGAAGAAGAGGCAAACAACAACAACAACAAAAAGCACCGTATCATTAGTGATGGCCATTATGTTTTTTTCGGGGTGTCAAGAGGCAATAGATACTGCGACGGACGGCAAAAAAGCAGATAAAAAAAACACGTACGTACCTATAATTATACGGGCCACGATTAGCTGGATAAAGAGGGTCGCACTATCGGTGCGGCTCGCGAACGACATGATGGCCCAGGAAACGATCGATATAATGTTGATAAAGTAGAGCGTTTTCTTGCGCCCGACCTTGTCGAGCAGGTAGCCGGAAAGCAGCCCCCCGAACGGGCACATAATCGACGTGATGGATGCTGTGTTTTTTTTTTTCAAAAAGAATAGAAACGCAACAAAAAGTGTAAATTGGTTGAGCCTTCAAAGCGCTTCCAGAAGAAAGCACGTGCTACCGCGCACACCTACCGAACCACGTGGCGTCCGATTCCGTCAGCACCACCGAGGTGGTCGAGTTCGTCAGCTCGATCATGGCGATCGACGGGAAGCCGATGCCCATGCCGGACGAGATGATCGTAATGTTGGCGACGACGGCCGTCACGATCTGCACGATGGCGGCACGGCGCGTCAGCTGCGTCAGGACGGCATGCGTGGGGCTTTTCGAGGGCGATTGCGGCTGCTTTTCGGTCAGGGCGGCCTCCACCTCGGCCGTATCTTTGCCGCTCATGGTGGGGTGTGTGTATGTGATGTCCTGGGAGGTTGGAGGAAGAAGAAGAAAAACAGACCGATTAGGTAAAGAATATTTTTGAATCGCGAATTCGTACGTAGTGTGCGGTTGCTAGGGTGGTTACAAGATGGTTAGTACCGATACCGGGCGGGCAAACCTGTTGTTTGCTTGTGACGGTTTAAGAAGCACACGGCCCTGGCTCTTGTTTTTAGCACATCGGAACAAAACTCCACCGAACACCACGAAACACCGAACGCGAATAAGGCAAAAGTGATGCTGTGTGCCCTGCCACACTGAGGGTTCGTTTGTTTTTTTTAATGAACCGATTATTCCAATCTGCAAGGTAGAGCGATTAAGCCTGGACGGGCATAATTCGTGCGTTCCGTTTTGGGGCGCTGTTCGAAAGGGAAGCATTTCGCTCGGGTTGTTACCTTTTGCTCAAAATCAAAGGCGATAAAAATCGCCACCATAAATTGCGCGAATATATTGACGAAACCGGTCCCGCGGGAATGAGATTTGAGCAGAAGAAGCGCTTGCCACTGGAACACACTTGTCTCGTAGTGCTGTTTGCCAATCAACAAGCATAAGATACGGCGCATTCTCGTCTCTTCGTCCATCTTCTTCGCTGCTACGCTATTTCGCGCAAGATTAGGGCACCTTGGACCTTGGAGGGGAGACTTTTCGTTAATCACGCTGTCCGCTTCGGGACGGCACACGTTCCAGTTGGAACCGGTATCGAGGGTTTTGATTGCTGCTGCGGTGAATATCTTTGCCTCCCGCAAGAACCTCCTACCGGTGGGCCTGTGCGGCTTGCTGTGTTGCCTTTGAAAATAATTGACCTCAATCAATGAGCTCTGCGGGAGGAGGCGGGTTGTCGAATGGGTCGAACGGGGGCTTGTTTTGCACACGTCGGCCGCATTTGTGCGTGTCCGTAAACATTGTTGTTCCGACCCATGCAAAGCCGTGTACACGGGAACCGCAAACTTACCACCCAGGCTGCTGGCGCGGGGCTTGGGGCTTGGCGATGTGTTTATTGCTCCGTTCAGGCTTGGCTGGTTTCCAGCAACACACACACACGGTCGGCGCAAAATATGGTCGGTGGATCTATTTTTCCCCTCCGCTAATTTGTGATAGATTTAACACGTCTTTTTTGTTAATTTTCGTGTCACGTTTACTCTGCTCCTGATGAGTCAGCCGCCGGCGGCAGGGCCTACTGAGGATGATCAGCTGTCAACAAAAGCACCGAAAACGACACACACACACACCACTCAAACACACGCAGTTGTGTGTCGTGCTGCTGCTAGTCTGTACGCGAAAGTACGAGCATAAATGTTTACCAATAATACCCCGCACGGTGATGTTGCATGTTCCGGAAGGTTTCGTTCGCTTCTTTTTACGTTTTGCGCGCGCTCCCCGAGAACCGTCAGTTGCGCGAAGCATGCGCAGAGAAAGCAAAGCGTAACCACGAATTGGCGGATTTGAACAAGAAAAAGAAAAAAAAGAAGGTCACACGACGTACGGTTTTGACAGCCGCTTGGCGCTTGGTGGAGTTTGCAGCGGCCAGAACCGCACGAGGGCCGCTTTTTCAAATCGAACGATATTGCCGTTGGTCGAACGATAGTGGAATATATCAGCATTTTGATATTTGAAAACAATCAACGGTTTATTTGGTGAGTTTTGATTTTTAAAGCTATTCAAACAAACAAGAGTTTTTTACGCAAACCGTAATTGCTACGTAATACCACCCAGCACAAGCATCGCAAAGAAGGGAAAGATTTACGCAAACAGGTGGCGCTAAATAGTGGACGGAGCGGAGGACGCGACAAACAAAACCCTCTCCTACCCAGGCTGCTAAGATGAATTATGATCAACTTCTGCAAAACGCTGCTGTGGCGCCATTATTGTTTAACACGCGCCATAGTCACGTGGGTGAACCAACCCGAGGTTGGTGCGCGTTGGTGCCGAAAACCCTTCAAAATTATGAGCCAATTAATAACGGTCCCAGGAACGGGTCCCTTTTCTAGAGCCGTTAGTGGAAGTTGAGGAGCACTGGAGGAGCTTTCCGCAAAAGCAGTCCCCTACAGAACGGGGTCTTGTATGTACGGCTACCATCCAACGAACCGGTACCGTGTAACGCGTCACAGTTGTCCACCCGAAGGTCACTCCATGCTGTTGACCCAATCTAATGCCGCAACAACAACAAGAAGACAGGGCCAGCTCTGTGTACGAATGCGAATCAATTACGTTTTATGAGCTGCGGCGGCGGGAGAGGTATCAGGAGACAACCGTTATTAGCTTCGGTCCTCTGCAAAGCTTGAAGTGGGCAGCCGGTTTAACCTTCATTGGGCCGACTCTTTTTTTTTCTTAATCGATTGGTTAGAGATGATTGGCCTCAAAATGAGACAATTGTTGAGGCGTCAAGTGTACCCAACCCTCACCTCATTTTATCTGAGTTCTTGCTGAGTACTATAAACGATGAAGTTGGAGCAAAGTTCTTTAGCGCTAGAATTAAGCCCAAATGTGTAACAGACAAACAAAAAGTTCCACTTTTCCCGCTCTATTCTTCTCCGGCATCCGGTTTTTTTCCTCTTCTTTTTTCGAACATTGTTGATAACAAAACCACTCATCATCATCATCATCCACATTTTGCTGCTCTTACGTCATTAGCTCAGGGCGTGCTGGGGTTTGGGGTTGTGCTCCACTATCATTAGTAGGTCGTCGCCGATGATTGTGAGGATCAGCTCTCAGCGGGCCGTTCGTCCATTCTTTCACTTTATTCCACCTCAAATGTAGCTTCGGCCATATTTTTCAGCTTGCTGAACTGAACCATCTTCCTTTCCAGTTCGGCCTGTGCCCATAGTATCAGCTTGAAGAGATGCTCCATCCGTGCGGAGGGCAGTTCCCGATTATCCCAGAGCAGTAGTGCCTCGTTCACTGTACGTGCAACCTGATCTCGATGCTGCTGCTCCAGTAACGTACTAAACGAACTGGACGAGTCCGTGTCACGAGTCTGAGGCACCATCAACAGCAGTGTCATGGTGCGCTCAATCTCACTGGCCACTTGCTGCGTACGTCCTGGGCATTCCCATCGCACCGTTTGTGCGTAGTGGAGCGCATCTTCGACCGAACCAGCCCGTATCAGTTCGATCAGCTGGAGTTGCTGAAGGCGGAACATCATCCAACGGTCTCTTTCCGCCAATCCTGGTGCGAAACTGTCCACCAAATCCATTGCTTCTAGTGCGTTACCCTGTCGGATGGTTTCGATTATCCGGGAGCGGAAGTCTATCGAACACTCATTTACCGTTGGTGTGGTGTTGGATTCTTGGATGAATTTCTCAGCAGCCTCTTTGAAACCCGCACCGATGAAATAGTTCACAATTAGTTGGTTCAGAGATTCCTTCATCGGTGGATATCCTTGAAGGCGTTTGTTCCACTCTTCCACCGATGTCGTCTCAGGTTTCGGTTTGGTTGGATTCATTTTTTGAGGTTCTTTTCTCTCTGGATGTCACTGTTTTAGGGGGTAATCGAATAATTTCTTAATTAACAGCAGATGTGTTTTGTGGCAAAGAACCCCTTTTCCCTGAAAGCGATCGAAGAAATGTCCAACAACCTTCCAACGGCTACTAGACACGCCGGAAAGCGAAATGGTCTACCCAACGGGTAGGGTGAGAAATTGTTAACACGTTTTTAACTTCCTTTTTTTGGTGTTGGCTAATGCATCACTTTCACTTTCATATTTCACGTTTCTTCCCGCGCGGTTGCTTCCCTGACTGGCTTCAAAAAATTCACTCGCCAAAGTGATGCACAGAATTTTTCCGACACAAGATTTAAAGACCCACGAAATACACACGATCGAGTTGCCCTTGACCGAAACTACGGGCGACCGGCCGAACATTCTTGTGGTGACACTGGCGGATGCGCATCTGCTATTAATAACCGGGACGGTCAAACAGCACTTGCGAATCGGTTGTTGTGTTTCTTTTACAACGATTAACATTTTTTACATTAGATTTTACATACTAAATCTCTGTTTCTGTATCGATCTAGTCTTTTTTTCGTTTTTTTTCTTCCTGTTGCCAGGTTCGAAGTTTTCGCAAGCTCGTCTCGTTCTTGTCGCCTTGCGCCGAAAGCGAAGGCGGATTTTACACATCGGGTACAACACTCTCTGGGGCAACGCATTGTGCGGAGGTTTATCAAAACAGTGAGCAGAAGTACTTAACACCGCACCGAACCCCCAACCATTTCACCCCCTTCTTCAGCCCGCACACCGGGTTACACTTACGCTTCTCGAGAGAGAGAGAGAGGAACACAGCACGCAAAAAAACTTTCTGCGTTGATTTCGAACCACGCGACGGTCAGTTCGGCGATTTGGCAACTGCTCGGCTCACTATCTCGACTGTGTGCGCGCCCTACACGGGGAGCGATCAAACACTAAAGTTCGTTCGCATCATCCGGCTAGACTAAATACGCGGCATTATCATCCGCGTGTGTTGTGCGCGCGCTCGGTCGCGCACTCGATTCCCGAAGCACCGAAACGCACACTATAGTGATGGGTTATCTGGAATCGCAACCCACGGCTTGGAATCGCTTCCGAGCATAGCTACTCTGGCTCCGATTCCAGCTAAATAAAATCGACGATTCCGCCCGGAACTGTACGGAGCCGCTTGTCGGCAACTGGAGCCGTCGGAGCTGTAGGAGCCATTCGGGGCCGACCGGACCCGGGTAGTTTTCTGAAGCACTTCAACTATAAGCGGTATAACACCATGTTAAGTGATACAATGTAAAACAGTCTTTAACCCCGAGTTACGCGAATACAGTCAGAATTCAATAGTTTAACGCTTTTTAGTTGGCATGCTTTTTTAGTTGAACGCTCGATAGTTAGCTGACAGTTCAATTAAAAAGCATGCGTTTGTATGGAAAAACCGGTTTTTGAAAAATTCACAAAAATCTCATGGCTTGCCGAGAAAAAAATCAGATTTGTTCTGTATGGAAAAACATGCCAACTAAAAAGCACATATTCAATAGTTGGAGTCAGGGTAGGGAATCGAAGTTTAACCAGTGAGTTCGGACTGTATCTCCGAATCCGCGTATAAGAGGTACCGTTTATCTCGAGGACTACCTATATTCAGCGATTTCAAACTTTTAGCAAAATTGTTTATTTAGAATTTGGCAATTGTTAGAGGAAATTGTACCAATTTGACATAAAAACTGTCAAAACTAAAAATTCGCATAACTTGAATTCGCGTAACTCGAGTGTTGCGTAACAAAGTCTGTTAAATACAGAGGTCGATGTTTAGCTCGAGTTTGGTCCACCATTTTCAAAGTTTGTTTTTGACAGTTAGATGAAAAGTGTTCACAAACGATTCCACACAACCAAGCACTTTTTAGGGCCAATTGTGCATTTTCTGCACAAAACCTAGTGTAACTATGCATTTTCTTCTCATGTACGTGGCAAATAGTAGTTTTTTTTCAGTAATTCATCATTTAAAAACGACCACAATCAGGAATCTAGCCTCTTAGTTTTAGTCCTCTTGGCCTGCACATGATTTGGTCCTAATTTTGGGTACTGTTCTTGTTATAATCGATAATTACACTATAATTCTATCTTTTTTATATTCGTCAACTTTTTTAAGTACAAAATTATGAACAAACGTTTGTAAAAATTACCGAAAATGCATTCAGACCACAGCATGCACCATAACTAAAACCTCAATGCATGCTACGATGAAGCTATTGAAGCTTTTTCATCTAACTGTCAAAACTTTCCCACGCTTTTTGATCAAATGTTCTGGATGACTGAACCTCTGTATTATATAGGTTTTTATATAGACTTTGTTTGTTTATCTCTAGGAAAGACTTCACAACATTAGGAATTGATGAATTAAAAAAATGTCTTCTTCATTCACCGCAGCAAAGATTTTTGTTAACAATACATTTAATACTCTTTCTTAAGACCTTGGGACACATTTTAAATATAATTTCAAAAAATATACATTCACTTTGTGTTTAAACTGCTCTATTTGATAAAAATACGGCTCCGGCTGCCTACTAGCGGCTCCGGACGGCTCCGGACGGTTCCAAGATTGATGTGTTGCACCTACATTCCGGAACCGCTCCCGATTTTGGCGAAGTCTTTCGGACGCTAATCCAATTTTTTGTTAAATATACCCATCACTAACGCACACACGAATGGCCGCAGCGGGCCGTGTGTGGCTTCGTGCGCCGGCGGGGACACACACGATCGATCCCCGGTTCTCACCATCACCAGCAACGGGGCGCACAAAACTGTGAGTGTGTTTGCGGTTTCTTCTTCTCTCTCCGTTCCCTCTATCATCACCATCCGTGCCCGGATGAATGAATGTTAGTGACGGCACGGCAGAATTGCGTGCGTGTGTTTGACACCCGGGCGAGGGTTGGCGGCAAAACAAACATTCGAAACGGGCGCCCAAAGCACGTGCTACGCGCGTTCGCTCAGGGCAGCATAGTTGCGCCCGGAGATCCGCTAATGTTGACCATCCTTGAACTTGATGGATTTATGGAGCGGAGAAGCAGGAGGACGGTGCCTCACAGACACACACACGGAAGCTTTTTTTGCCCTGTGTCATGTCGTAATACGCATATTTTGCGGTGTAAAATGTTTGAAGTTGATGCCGGTAGCATAGTGTCAATGTAAGCCAGACTATACTTCATTCATACTTCATTGGAGGCGGTTCAATCACAGAAAGACGGGTGCGACGGGAGATTAAATTGCATATGGCTAATTACAATAATTACGGTCATATCGGGGAGGGCACAGTGATTAAACCACTCGCCACTTTGTCAGTGACGATAATAATGCCTTATCGTGTGTGGTTCGGTACAATTAGCGAGCATAAATTCAGTAGCTCCCCGAGACGCACGCTGCCTGTGGGGATAGGGTTGGGTAATTTATTGTCCTAATTAAACGATTAAACGAGTTACAGGGTTTTTTTTAATCTTCTCATTCTTTATTTGCTCTCTATATCTCAATCATACACACTCGGTCGGTGATGCTGGTAAAGGAGTTGATGGGAATTAGTCCTATTCCGTTGACAAGATATGGAAGTGTGTGTGTTTGTGTGTTTCTATTTCCTTTATCGGACACTATTAATGCTATATTAAACTATCAAAAACGTATGCGTTGAGATACGATTGACCACATAGTACTATTTCTAGGGTTAAGGGGGTAGAGGTGGACATTTAAGTTTTCCTTGACGGATCACAGATCTATCGTTGATCACAGAGCGCGGGCTAAATTAATATTAACGATCTACTTCTCCTACTATTCCCAGCAGTGCCGGTTTCAATTCGAAATCCAACCGCCAAACGAGTGAACCGCCCGGCCTCTTTCTGCTATGCTATTTTGCTGAGTGTGTGTGTTCTCCTGGCGCAAGATTAACCACAACGACGCATTCCAATTAAACCTAATCAGCGCATTCCTTCCAAATTAGGGTGTATTTATATGGTAGTGTCTATGCGTGTGGCGCTTGACTCCAAACGCCATCAGCCAAGGGATGGTCACCACGGTTGCGTACTTCCAACTGATTGACATCAATTGAACCCAATAATGGTAAGCGAAACTCCTGAGCAGCAAGGGGACGCATCTGCGTAAGCCGCCGCCATCGCACGCTGTGGCGGCGTGCGAGTAAGCCGGCCTCTAAATTGGCGTCAACAAAAGCGCGTTCGCACGCGTTCTCGTTCGCAAGGCGCGCGTGCCGCCCGGGCGTTCACACGCTCTCCGACGACAGATTGCTCACCTCGTCCTCCTCCACCTCCTGCGAGGGCGTGGAACCGTGCGACATGCCGCGGAAGTAATCCTCAATCTCCTGCAACGATTTGCCCTTCGTTTCCGGCACGACGTAGATGACGTACAGGACGCCGAGCAGCGAGACGGCACCGTAGATGAGGAACACGTTCGCACTGCCGAGCAGCTCCACCATCGTCGGGTACAGCTTGATCGTGCAGAACGACATCAGGTAGGTGAAGAACACGGTCACACCGGAGGCAGGCCCCCGTACCGCTTGCGGGAACAGCTCCGCCAGCATCGAGAACGGCATGGTCAGAAAGCCGAGTGTGCTGGTAAAGATGTACGTCAGGATCAGCACGGTCGGGATCCAGTTGAGCGACTCGATCGGTGGGAAGTAGCTGCACAGTGCCAGCCCAAACATGCACACCAGCATGCCGACGCCGGAAAAGATGGACGGTGGTTTGCGGCCGAGCGTGTCCAGGATGTACGCCACCAGCATGGTCGCGACGACGCGCGTTATCCCGATCAGCACCGTGCAGAGGAACGGGTCCATCGAGACGCTCGCCTCCGAGGACACCTTTGCCGCGTACACCACGATCACGAAGATGCCGGAAAACTGCTGGAAGCCGAAAAAGCCGATAATGATACCGAGCGGCTTGTACACCTGCGGTTGCTTCAGCAGGCGCAGGAAGCTTTCCTGCCCGGCACGGCGCTGAGCGAGCACGTTGTCGCGCATGCGCATCAGCTCCTTCTCCACCTCGGGGATGCGCTGGCTGTACGCGCCGTAGCCGCGGATCTTCTTGAGCGATCGTTCCGCTTCCTCCTCGCGATCCTTCGACATTAGCCAGGCGGGCGATTCGGGCATGAAGAGCAGCAGGGCGAGCGACAGTACGCAGATGCCGGCCGCCAGTCCGGCCACCAGCCGGAAATCGTCCGGCACGGCGTAGCCCATCGAGTAGATGAGCAGGATGCCGACGGCAATGCTGAGCGACGTCAGCACGGTTAGTCGACCGCGCATCTTCGGGGTCGCGATTTCGGCCGAGTAGATCGAGGCCGGTGCGCTTACCAAACCGATGACAATGCCTGTTGGGAAGTGAAGGAAGGAGGTGAAGCGTCAGATTAGTCACAAAATGAACCAAAGTCGGCTGGGGGGGAATTACACGCCACTTACCGATGATGACACGGGCGATCAGGATCTGGGTGTACATCAGATCAAAGTTGGTCGTGCTGCAGACGGCGATCAGCGCCCAGGACACGATCGAGAGTACGTTGATCAGCATGAGCGTCTTCTTGCGCCCGATGCGATCCAGCAGGTAGCCGGAAACGAGCCCGCCCAGGGGGCACGCGAACGAGCTGATGGATGCTGTAATGAGAGAGTAAAGCAAAGAAAGTTGTTTGTTTGTTAGAGCTTGTTGGGTGTAAACTGTTTGCAGTGGCTGCGTACGATCTTATCTAACCACCGGTAGACGTTGCATTCGTTCTCCTTTTTTGCTGTGCGCTACGTCTCCATTGTCCATTGACCCGACCGGGGTAAGTTGTACGCTTTTATTTGTAAATAACGTTTGATTGTATTTAACTGCTATCAGCTTGGAAATTACTTAGTGAATTACTAAGAAATCTAGGATTTTTACTTTTCTGGTGTACAAGAACCCTTTTCAATTTTGCTTATTGAAATGTATATATCCTAGATTTTAATTTTCGCATTAACATCTATACATCTATACCTTATATAGGCTCTTGTACTATTTCAATCTAATCTTCTATGTATTTCTGTATTTTGTAAACACGTGGAATAGTCTTATTTCTATCTGACTTCTTTTGTTTAATTTGTTCTTATTGTTTCATTTTTTACTTTACTTTAAAGTTGGCTTTTTTATTTATTTGTTAGGCACATTGCTAATTGCTCTAGATTTGTTGGTTCGAATAACATTAGAACATTTATTCTCTGTTATGTTTACGTGTTTCGGTTATATTTCTTGCATTCATATGTTTTCCTATCAACTTCAAATTCTCTTTTAATCATCTGTATTGTATTTCCTTGATAATTTCTAGCACAACTCCTTGGAAAAAATGTTGGAATATTAATTAACAAAATTGATGGAGTTTATTTGGATTTGAAAGGATGTTTATCCGTTGATAAATTCCTATTGCCCGTCATTTGTGGTATTTAACGTTTAATTTCAGCCTGTTTTTGTTACAAATATAATCAAAAATCTCCAATTTTCAATTGAAACATAAATAACGAGAAAGTGAAAATTGTGTGTCTATGATATAATATCACAGAATACACTACAAAGTATATACTTGCGGAAGTATCTAGTTCGCTAGTATCGTCGTACCAGCTTTGCAATATCAAATGATACAATTGTGCTACCATCTGCACAATTGTATGACGGTTGTCATACAGGGTTTCCCACGATTTATTGGTCAGTTCCCATGATTTTTTGGTTCGTTCCCACGATTTTTTGATCGTATCCCATAGATGTTTGGTTCGTTCCCATAATTTATTGGTATTTTCCGATTGGAATCAATACAATTGGACCAACAAATTCTGGGAAACGGCCAAAAACTCGTGGAAACGCACCAAAAAAATATGGGAACCCACCAAAAATTCGTGTGAACCAACAAATAAATCATAGCAAACCCTGTAATAGTTGATAATTTTGTTCTATCAAATGAAAAACCCTGTATCGTATAAGATACCAAACCAAAGGATCCTCTCTCAACCAATGATCATTTTGCAGATCAACAGTTCAAATATAACTAATATCTTAACGTGCTAGAACCATAAAACAAATTACTTGAAGAGTTTTACAATGTAACTGATGTGAAAATAACCATTGAAATATCTCCAAATGTTTTGTTACTTTAAAATGAGTTGCAAATATAGGTTTGATACCCTCACTCGTGGAGGTGGAACCCTTTCTAAGTCATCCAATTGACCATCATGTCATAACGCGAAACACGCTTATCCTGCTCACTCGGTCTTGTGATATTTTTGGACATTTTGACAAGAATGCTTAATTGGCAATGCGATTGATGAATAAGTCCTTCAACGATCGCCAAAAATTGATTCGTTTGCTCTTCTCCACTCCAATTGATTTGTTTCAATCAAGACGCCCAAAACAAAACAAACAAAAAACCATGCTTACCGAACCATGATGCCTGGCTGGAGTTCATGCGCATCGGATTGTCCTCGCTGGTAAGCGCGTGCAGCGTAATGGCCGAATATCCCAGCCCCATCCCGGACGACAGTACGGTCAGGTTCGCCAGTATGCTCATGATCAGCTGCATGCGGGCCCCGTTCGTGTGCGCTTCCTGCGTCAGTATCGTCGTGGCCATCGTGGTCCTTCCGTACACCGGCACGTCCTGCTGCCTTTCCACGTCCGGTTTCCATTGCTTTTCGCTTATGAGCGAAATGAAGCTCGGCTGAATGTAGTGCAGATTGGAGGGGGCGGTCAGCTGCTCGCGTTCCTCCTCCTCCGCAGTGGACGCTAGATCGGCCCGATCCTCTTCCGGCTGCCGTTGCTGGGTGGCTTTCGTTCCGTTGCCCATTATCTCGCTCTGTGGGTCACTGTGTAAAAAAAAAACACATTGAAAACAAAGAAAAATGCGGGGGAAAGATTACATCAGCTCACGCACTGGCTTCGTCACCACGTTTGTGGCCGTGTGAGTTTTCTGTCATCTAAACGAAGTCCCTCATCCCACCCTCCCTGATGGGAATAGGGAAGCTGGGGCCAAGACTCCCCTTATCGCGTTATCAACCGTGGGTGATCGATGCTGAATGAGGCACAAACAACAAATGGGAGATTTGCATGGGACAGCACAACCCCCCCGGCGGGGCTTGTCCCTGTTGTGACCAATAACACATAACACAATAATAATAATCGATCAACAAACCAATGATAATGTATGGTGCGATTGGCGATGATGATGATGATGATGGTGTTGTAGGAATCTCGCGATTCTCTGTCCTGATAACGGGGACCGGGGACCTACGCGCGCAAAGTTAGCAACGACCAAAGGGCCCGCAAACACATCCTTCGCACAGCGCACAGCCTGCGCTCGAGAGGTGTGTTCCCCCAAGGCAATCTGAAGTTCCCAGTAGGGTGAAGGTGTGAGGTGAGGGAGAAGCAGCTATGTAAACATGGCACAAGTGCCTGCTGCCTCCACCCCTTTCGGTGGAGGCATAGCGGCAATCACAAAAAACACCGCGGGGTGATAATGGATTGTTACCGTGCGCAGTTGATGAACGGTAATCAACGCCAATCGGCATTAATGAGGTGCCCATCATGCGGTCGTGCATGATGGTGAGTGCCGTTTAGTGCATATGACGCTACAGCGATTGCAGTTAACCAGGGCACAAGGAGATGCAATGCATCCTGGAGCGTAGCGGGAGAGCGTGAGAAGGCGCAGAGGGAATAACATTTGCATGTGCGCACGATCGCATGTGGTGGACTGCTGCTGGACATTGGCGTTGGAGTTGTTTCTTCAAATAGGAATAGGATGCACTTGGCATTAAGACGGGTTTCAAGAGACTGCACGCTTAAACGCATTTCATATAAAGAGCTTGATAGACTAGAAATTCCAGCCATAAATTCTCCCAAACTCCCAAGCGGAACTCAACGCAGATCATCGTAAACTTCAAAATGACGTGGATGGCGGAATCCCGGACATTCGATTCCCGGACTTTGGCACATCGATAGCACTTATCTTACCAGGTAGATTAAAATGCAATTATTCGTTCCACTGATTGTGTGTGATGTGAACCGTAGAAGCATTCCACATTCCCCAGGCAAAGCTTTTTAATCTCGCTTCCCTCATGGTTTCTTCATCGTTTTGAAGCATTGATCTTCGTGCCCTTTTCGTCTCGAGGACTTTTTAATATATTTTTTTTTGGTTAACTGTTGCCCCCTCATCTTATATTTGTTTACATTTACAGTAACACATGCAATCGTGTTTCATCATCTAATCATCAAAATGCTGCTTGCGGCTGACTCTACAAATCCCCCAAAAGGGCAAAAACGTGGCCGATGATCCTGTTACAACACCAGCTTGAAATCAGCTGAGCTCAGGGGCCGCGTCTTCGCGTGTGGTGATAATGACCTGATAGGTTTGCCGCAGCGCACCACCGGGTATGTAGTACATCAGATAGGATTCAGCGGGTAATTCTATAGACAGTTTGCAGCCGGCCTTTGCTGGCTGAGCTAAATTTCTTCCAACTGATCCGAAACCTGCTCTCTATCAGCAGCTGCCTCTATCAGTGTATTAATTTATGGGCCTAACTAATTGGCTAGCTAAGAAAAAGGGAACAAAAGAGCGTTCACAACACAAAAGATCAACGAGGTGATCTTGCACTCACGTAGGAGTTGCATGGAAACAGAGGATGTTGGAAGGAAGATCTCTTACAAAAAAATGGCTCTGACCGGTGCTCTTCATCTCTTTACGACTAGATTGTTTCGAAAATGTTGGATGGAGTCCCATCCAGAAGGCTGGTGGGCTACAATAAGCAACGAGAGCACTTACATGAAAGATCAACAAGCGTGATCTTGCGCTCACGCAGCAATTTCATGGAAACAGATGATCTTCTATTATTTGGAAGCAAGATCGCTTTCGAACACGATTCATACCAGTGCTCTCCAGGTCCTAACGGCACTGTACACTGTCTCGAAACAGTTCCGAAGGAATTCCTTCCAGAAGGTAGATTGCGTCAAAAATGACGTCGTATTTCCTGATAGCTTAATCATCGCACGCCGCTTCCATACGCAAAATCCATCAGGCATCCTGTGCCTGCTTCTGTGGCTGCAAAAGGTTAAAGACATCACCGGCCCGCCGTAATCTCCACCAGCATTGTTCTCGCCGGTTCTAATGCCCCATCCTCGAGGGATCGCGGAATGCATGCGCGTCGTAGTTGTTTCTCTCACTCTCTATCTAATCCGTTCCACCTATGCCGCCAGGACGCGGACTTAGAACCCAGCCCCCGGAACCCGACGGAGAGAACTTTCCAGAGCCTTGCCGCTTTCGTAGGTCGAACTTTCGAGAAGGACTTTTTTGCCACGCGCAAGCGTGTTGTACCGTAAACAAACCGTGTTTCTGGAACTGGCATGCGCATCAGACCAACAAAAAAAAGGCAAAGACGCGTTCCAGTGCGATTGATTAGCGGGATGCGTGAATGCCAAGGCCGTAAAAGGCGGCGCTGGGCGCGACCGGGATAAGGAACACGGAACATCTCACGGAACACAGAGGATCCGGACGGGAAAAGGTACCCTAATGGCAGGGCCCGGTGCTGTTATCAGGAGAATGCCGGCTACGGGTTCTACCGTGGCTTCCTTTTACGCCATTAGTTAACATTATGAAATAGTACTTATCTACTATTTCGGGAGTGATGTCTGGGGTCTTCTTGTGCTTCTTTTTGTTCATACTTTTGCTTTATTTTGTCGCGGATGAGTTCTCCCGTGTCATCGTCCCCCGAGCCGAGGCCCAGCTGTGTGATGTCCCTGTGATCAGAAACGTAAACAGAGCGCCCACCACAATGGAGCGGAAGAGGCAAAAAAAGTAAGGCCCCCTCCACATCAAATTAAAGCATTCAACCATGCCAAGCAAAGCACAAACAAACATGCTGACGTTATAAATCAGAAAAATAACGTAAATCTCGGGAGACAAACCCCGGGGATGGGCGAAGCGTGTCTGTCTGTCTGGTACGGACCGGGTTCTGAGTGCGTGCTGTAAATTAGTGGATACGGGTGGATCACGTGAAAGATATGGATCACACAAGGTCGTTGTGGTAGTAGCGTTTGGGTAATCCTTAATCTCATACAGTGATTAACGGCTTAACTCGGACACCTAATTGTTGTACATACATTTTAGTAAATTTGTAGTATCTTTGTGGTTTTCTGTACATTAACTTAAATTATGTGTCAAAATACTGTCTCGACATATCGATGAGGCTACTACTTTGGTATTTTGGTGCAAAAAAACATTTATAAATTTGTGGAATTTGTGGCACTGGTGCTCTTAACATAGGTTACTTTATTCGCACAAGAAGTACTAAAATTATTGACTATTTGACTAAAATTATTGACTAATAACTAGATTATTATTAACTAATAACTAGAATACTTATACGAAAATACGGATGAAGCCGTAATAATCACATTCTCAATTATTAGCTAGCTTCATGACCGTCCGACCATCAGTGGACTTCATTCACTTAACCTTTTTTACTTTTGTGCATGGTTTGCCAGATTGTTAAAGACATATCTGATTTTTGGCAGAAGTATAGTTGAAGACAGTCCTCATGAATGTGTGACAAAGTCTATATAATACAGAGGTCGAGTCGTCCAGAACATTTGATCAAAAAGCGTGGGAAAGTTTTGACAGCTGGATGAAAAAGCTTCAATAGTTTCATCGTAGCATACATTGAGGTTTTAGTTGTTGTGCATGCAGTGGTCTGAAAGCATTTTCG
>KB666732.1:1382892-1407300 GCA_000349065.1 Anopheles quadriannulatus | reverse complement strand
TCAACTCTATCTGGTTAAGGCGTTTGGGGCATGTAATATTGCCTTTCTAATTCAAATTTCTCACTCCCTCACTTCTCTCTCTCTCTTTCTCTCTCTCTCTCTCTCTCTCTCTCTCTCTCTTTCTCTCTCTCTTTCTCTCTTTCTCTCTCTCTTGTTGGCCTGCTCACGATAGAGCACGTCTGTGTGACAACGTCCGGCCAACAGTTATTCTCCAGGATGCTCGATCCCTAGCTGCAGCCACCCATCCATGTAGACACCCGATCTCCGACAGGTGATCGCTTCACCTGATTTAGCCATCAAGTTCGGTGTGCTGTCCTAAACATTGTTGTTGTCCGTCATCTTCATGACATGCCGCTACCATCGTATCCTGCCAGCCTTCGCCACCATCAGGAGATGTTCGGTTCGCCAGGCAGCTCAGCAAGCTCGTGGTTCATCCTTCTCCTCCACGCGTACAATATGGCACATGTTGAAGGCGGAACTCGGGCCAGGCCACGCGAAGGAAAGGCCTTCATTGTCCTAAGTTTCAACCGAAAACAAGATTATTGGAAAAGATGGGTTTCTGCCCGAAAGGAGTTATCATAATCAATTGTGCATTAAACTTTCCGCTAGTATTCACGGTTCGTGGGAATCTATGCTGCAAAAGTGGCACAATTGATATAATAACTTTTCGGATGGGGCAGAGTGACCCGGATGAGACCTAAAGCAAATCCTAGGAAAGGCCAAGACGTTCAAAAAAAATCGAGACGTTTTCCGTTCAGGTTCTGAAATAGATCTAACGTTTATTTAACAAAAATTGGTTCTTATATACTAACATGTTCGATGGTGTTGAAATGTGTCCGTACACGTTGTTTGAATGTATTGGTGCCAGTGCGTGTGAAAATACTGTGCCTTTTTCGGAAATCCATGTTCCTTATTCCATGTTATATTCCTTATGTGTTCGTATGCAGCTATGTTTATGCTTCAGTTCCACGCATTCTAGATTGATCCTAAACAAACTTGAAATTTTAGGACCTCCTCGCTTTGGATTGGTAACTGAAAGGATTCATTACCTGGTGCATATGCACGTTTCGTCCTGCATGCATTTTTTCCTAATTTCTTTCCACCCGCCGGATGTACCAGCTCTAAAAATATGTTTTATTACCCTACGCTTTGTCCGTGTTGCTTACGCTTAACTCAAGAACGGGCCGTTCCCAAAAATGTATGTTTATTTAGGTCAGCGATCTTGTTCTCATACGATGAGTTACAATAGTTTCAAATTCTACCCAAACTTAACCGTGGCAAATGAAACATTTCGTTGCAATTTAAAAATCTCCTCAAACCTACCCGTTGCTACCGCACAACAGCACAAGTGTTCATAAAACATCCAAGGAAACCATTATTTTATGTCATTTTGACAATCGCTTCGATCGTTGCCGAGTTCGATCGAGTTAGGGAAAGTGGCTGCTTGTCTTTTTTGAAAATCCGATATCCCGTTTTTATCAACTCTATCTGGTCAGCCTAATACAATTTCATACTCAAAATGATGAAATATCCTGATTTCCGAATTCTAGTTTTTTAATTATTATAAACACATTTATAACGATAAGGTCATCAAAAACCAATGGGAGCCAACTGATAAGCTTTTTATCTCGATTTAATTATTGTTTTTATCCCACAGAGTCTGATAAATCTCTTTTCTATCTGGGTTTTTCTCATTTTCTTGCAGCCAAGTATTGCTAGCATGAATCATCTGAAATCCACCAATCTTCTATCTATTGATCGCGTTTTATCTTAACACGAACGTCTCCCCCTTACACACGTGTACGCGAAATTGATAATTAAACGGATAAAGATTCATTTGCTCCACAGATCACATGCGTATTTTCTCAGCCTTGGACCTGTTAGGATGGGCCTCGGACCTCGGGCCATTCTTCGCGTTGCGACAAAGTTGCGAACGATACGATCACGTTCCAGCCCAGCGTCCCAGCGACGGTGGCGCAGTTAATTGCTACTAACAAAGACACACACACGTGGTGTAGGAAATAATATCCGCGAAAGGTAGACAAGGCAACGCCACCAATCTACGCCGGTGGTATGAATGGTGCCAATTATTTAGCTGAAGCTGGTAGATCATAAAACCAAAACTTTCCTGTTCGATAAGGGAAAGGGAATTGAGTGTTTACCGGGCAGCCGTGTATCAATACGGGGTAGGGGACGAGGGGGGGGGAGGAGATGTATGATCAGGTGTTTCGGTTAGCGCCTCACGCTTCGGGCCGTCCCGGGCCGGCTGGCGGGCTCGGTTGTAATACATCTATACAGCGGCTAGCGGTGAATCATCATTGGCGCTATCATTCGACACACAGTGTGTCGAGCGACATTGGCGCTCCAATAAACAAATGACACTTTTTGAGCAATTATCACCGGCATGATACCCCGCTGCGGCTACGCATAAAAATAAATCGTAGCGCAAAGATTTGAGCGAAGATTAACACTTGCGCGATAATTTCTGCTAATCGCACGCAATCAGAATTAGGAACATCTTAACGTTAGCCTACACACATTGGCCGCAGTGAGTCATTTGCTGGGCGATCAAAGATTGATTGATTGGAAAGTGTGTTATTCAAAATCGAAAACAAAAACAAAAATCATAAATGAAGCCAAAGCAATGCTATTTCTGGAAAAGGTACTTGATAAAACGCGACGGATCAACAACAGCTTTTGGGAGCAAATGTTTACCATCACAGATTACTTCCAGTGGGTAGAATTATGTTTTTAACGCAACCAACTGTGTCTTATCAGCCCGACACGCGGTGACAGAAAACCGGGGTGTGTCTGTACTGTTGCCCTGGTCATGGGATGCAGATAATTGTCGGAAGATCTTTGATAATTATAATATCTAGTGTGTCATACTTTTTTTTATCTGGTTTGCTTGTGGAAAGATAAATATTTCCATTTTCACCGTGTTGCCATGTGCTCAGGGGGCCCGTGGTTGAGCCGGGTAAATAAGGGAACTGCATTTGCATAACATGTGCTATCTTTGGCAGAGGCTTTAAGCTTTGTTTTTTAAGTTGTTTGATTTAGTGTAAATAATGAACTAACAGGGATTTTAATTATTTTTTGTTTTGGGAATCAAACATTAAATCAACTAAGGTAATTTTCCAATTGTTGCACACAGCCCAATTATTGCACACTGCGTTTAAATTTTTGTTTATCCAGATATTTATAAAACTTTGAATAAAGCTAAATTTTGATTGTAATCAAACAAATAAGGTTGAATCTCACGATCCCTTAGCAAAATTTTTGACTTTTTTGTAAAACATTCTTAGTTTAGTCCACTGTTTCATAATTGGAATAAAGAGAGTGCTTCGATTATATTTATTGTACAGCCCAAAGCCTCCTTGTTTCATCGTGCTATCATCTTAACGGTGTTTTGTTTACGATTGGCGTGCGGTTGCAGGTGCAAGTTCGCTACTTATTTAGCAGAATTACGGCTTAAAACACGGACAAACATGTAATGTAACAGCGTTTCGTATTGTATTGAGCACTGTTCGATAGAAAATTATCCATTTTAAGGCTCAATTTTGTCTATTTCAGTGTATTAGAAAGTGTGCAATAATTAATTAAATAAATAAATGAAGTGTGCAGTAATAGAATTTAGAGTTTTTGTAAGTGTGCAACAATTGGATTTTTGAATAGATTTTAAAAATAGTATTTTTTGCCATTATTCATCATTGTTATCCCTAAAATAAAATGTACATACTTTTTTTAGACAATAATAGTGTATAATAGACACTCATAACAAGAATATTGTAATTTTATCCATCTCAAACATATGAAACACTATCAAAAATAAGGATCACTCTAAGATCAGTATAAAAATTGAGTTAAATTCTGGCGGTAACTCCCTCGTTAGATTTCTACGCTGAATTTTGGAATTGTTTACTGTATAAAAACAGGCATCGTGTCGGTTCAAGGAACGGAACACGTTCACAGTGGGACAGTTACGGAATGTTTTAGATCATCAGTTCAGAACCTTCAGTTCCTAGATTGGTATGGGTTCTAGATCGGATCTAGAAACAATATGGATTCAGGAACGGTTCTAGGTTCAGTTGCAAGACCTGAATTATGAATTCAATATCAGTTCAAGGACCGATATGAGTTTACATTCAGTTCCAGAACCGGCATGGGTTCGTGATCGGTTCCAGGCCCGAAAAAGGACCAGTAACAATTACAAGACTGGTATGGGTTCAGTATCAGCTAAAGGGCCGTTGGATGGATTCTGTGTCAGTTACAGGACCGGTATGTATTCATGACCGTTTCAAGAACTGGTACGAGTTTCAGTATCTGTCACAGGGTTCCTATGAGACTGGATATGTTCCAGAGATATTTCTACGGGATATTCTGGAAATTGAATGAGCCCAGTTTCAGTTCGAAAATATTTATTAGGCGTCATCCATCAATTAAGTAACGCAAAAATCTCCCCAGGTCAAACTTCGTTAACATGTTTTTAATTGGTTTGTTTAATTTTTCTACCACATTTTTTCAATTAAATTAACTTTAAAAATATATGTTGGGCTTTGCGAGTTCTTGTTTAAAATTAAAACATGGGTTGTAGATGAGATTTTGTGAATTGCATAATAATTTGTATTTTCGACATGTATAAGGATAAACACTAAGAAATCATTTATTTTTCCTATTTTCACATTTATTCCTCATTATCTATGTACAATTAATGTACATGTACAATTTAAGTGAGATTAGGGCTTTTACTCACATCATTTCAAATTTCGTGTCTAAACAAATCTTCAATTCTTTTGTTAATATATCTCATTTTTTCGATAAAATCAATAGACAAAAAATGCACTGAAGCACCAAGAAATCTGTAATATTTGCTACACTTTGTGTGTGAAAACCAATGGTTAACGGTTTTAAAATGTCATAAATTCCCTCAACTATGGCAACCCCCGAAAGATCTTTTTCCTCCACCTGATATTTTTATTCCACCTTGTTTGCAATGTTCTTGCATCACCATCATCAGAAGCGCATTTTATCGAGTTATTCAGGTCCTCCATAAATATGTCTATCTTTGCAGGAATATTTCTTTAGCTTTAGATATTGTACCATCATCAAATAGATTATTCTATTTCACATAACATGTGAACGTGTAACCTGCGAATCGCATGCCACAATCATCAAAAGCGTGCCTCTACAATCGAATGCGTGGCACTGCAGTCGTCACGGTAACGGAATGCAACGTTACTGCGAAGATCCTTTGGAATGTTTCTATCTTGGGTTCAAACCTCGTATGAACCGGCCCCCTGACAATGACGGCTGCGGAACTATTCGGCTGCGTGGTACATAAAAAGTAGCGAATTCCTTTTTATGCCAGCAAAATGTCAAAAGTCACGATGAAGAATGCTCGTTTATTACTCGTTCGTCAATTGAAAATATAAAATAAAATATGTTATTTTGCGTTACGTAACAAAAGTTTAATTACCTCTCTCCCCTATGTAACAAATCGTATCGTTTAACCACTATCAGCGTTACATAGTTAATGGATGACGCCTTAGATTAAAATAAGTATATTTTGATGTGGCCCTGTAGCAGGATTTTATTACCGAGACGCTACAAACCATATCCCAGCGTTATTTAGTAATTATACAAACACTCCTAAACCTCCACTAGCACACTTATCATAATTAAAGCAGACTTATTTATTTCCAAGTAAGATTATTCATCATTCATTCTGCCGAATGGTTTAGTCTTGGACTAACTGGTACAATAACAATTTACAAAGAGCTCAATGTAAAGCCATTTCCTCGAACAGTACTCTGACTCCGACTTGGGCTGCGTTTAAGCCTAACAAGAACGTGCGAATAACTACTTAGCTTATAATTAAGCCACCACCAGCCAACTTTACATCCAGTGACGCTAAACAAACAGCCCACAATGTAACCGGGCTCAACCATGTCATCACGTCATCGTAAACAAACGGAACCACTCCACTCTACCATTCCTTTTACTAAACGCGCCTTCAACACGTCTACAACACTTTATTTCCATCTCTTCCTTAAATACAGTGGCGTTAGTGAGATTGTAAAATGCTTATCGATCTAAAATGTCAACAGTATTTTCTTGTCTCCGAATTAAGCCGCACCCGCTCCGAAAAGAACCGCACTCCTCCTATCACAGACTAGTGGTTTCGCTTATCTAAAACTCCCTCGGTGTTTCCCAGGTGCCGGGACCGTTACGCCTTCGAGGCCTGCTTGTCTGCGTCGGACGCGTTTGCCTCCTTGCCGCCGCGGAAGTAATCCTCAATGTCCTGCAGCGTGCGGCCCTTCGTTTCGGGCAGGAAGAAGTACACGAACACGATGCCCAGCAGGGCGACCAGCCCGAAGAACAGGAACACATTCTCATTACCGATCGCGCTGACCATCGTCGGGTAGCTCTTCAGTATGATGAACGACATGGTGTAGCCGAAGAAGATCGTCAGCCCGGACGCGAAGCCACGGATCTTGGTCGGATAAACTTCAGCGTTCATCGAGAAGGGTAGCGTGAGGAAGCCAAGCGTAGCGGTAAAGATAAACGCCACCAGCAGTGCGGTCGGGATCCAGTTGTACTGCGTGTCGGCCACCGGGAACACGGCACACGCCGCCAGCCCAAACATACAGCACGCCATACCGAACCCGGAGAACAGGGCCGGCGGTCGGCGACCAAACTTGTCCGAAATGAACGACATCAGCACGGTGGTGACGACACGCGTCAGCCCTACCAGCACCGCGCTCAGGAACGGATCGATCGCAACCCCTGCCTCCACGGAGAAGCTGGCCGCGTACACGATAATGACGAAGATGCCGGAGAATTGTTGAAACAGGAAGAAGATGCACATGATCGAGAGCGGTTTGTACACTTCCGGCTTCTTCAGCTGCACCAGCTTGGAGGACTTTTTCGTCTCGGACGACCGGAACCGGGCCACATTCTCTTCGAGCGACTTGATTTCGGCCTTTATCTCCGGATGATTGTCCTCCTTGATGGCGCGTATCACCTTCAGGTAGCGTTCTGCGTCCTGGGGTCGCCGCTTGCCCACCAGCCAGCTCGGTGACTCCGGCAGGGGAATAACGGTGATCAGCGACACGCCAGTAAACACGCCGCAGATCGTACAGACGTAGCGCCAGTCCTCCTGTGAAAGATATGGTTCAGTACTCAAAGGGGGCTTACAATGGGCTGTTGCTGTTGCGTTGGCGCCTACCTTGAACATGTAGCCTAAAGAGTACACCAGCAGCATTCCGATGCCGGTACAGCCGGCCGTGAGCAGCGTCAGACGGCCTCGCAGCCGTGGGTGTGCAACTTCGGCGGCATACACCGAGGCCGGCGTGCTGGAAAGCCCGATAGCAATACCTGGAAAGAGAAAGGAGGCGCCACCCCGTTAGTTATCTTGCTCTCAGTCGTTATCAAGATCGCGGCTTGTTCCATGCATTGCAGGCACATATTGAACCTTATCATTCCGGAACATTGAAAGAATGCATTGAAAGAAGCGTCTCGATAGAGTACAAAGATGTGCATTTACACCACCCGAAAAGAAACAAAAACAACCCCGAACAACACCACCTACCGATGATGACACGTGCAACGATCAGCTCCACAAACAGTACGGATGCGTCCGTACGGCTGGCGAACGACATGATGGCCCACGAGATGACCGAGATGATGTTGATGCAGTAGAGCGTGCGCTTGCGGCCGACCTTATCCAGCAGATAGCCGGACAGTAGCCCACCGAACGGGCACATGATCGAGGTGATGGATGCTAATGGAACGGAACGGAACAGAACACACAATTAGAAATCCGCGGATACGGAAGAGCTGCTTTTTCTTCTTTATTACTTACCAAACCAGCTCGCTTCCGACTCGGTCAACACCACGGACGAGGTAGAGTTGGTCAGCTCCATCATAGCGATCGACGGAAAACCGATGCCCATGCCGGACGATATGATCGTAATGTTAGCGACGACTGCGGCTATAATCTGCGTGATGGCGGCACGCTTCGTCAGCTTCGCAATGCCCGAGGAAGCCGACGCTTCGGCCGCCTTGTTTGCCGATGGATCGGCCGGCATGTTGGAAGGAGTTTCGCGTGCTTTATCCATACTATCGCTCCTGCAAAATGTGGATAGCGGGGAAAGGGAAATTGTAAGATAAAAATGCCCTAAAACTAGGTGTAGATGTGTGTATATTCATTTGAGCTAGTAAGTCCATTTTGCCTAACAACGCTTTACAGCGATTTTAACTGTGTTATTACAGTAGATCGTAAAACTATTATCCAACTTTACGACTAACGTAACACGACGAGAAAAATAGGAACAGTAATAGTACATCCCCGGTTTGCCGTTTACGAAGCGGATGTTGAAAATGAAATCGTTTACTTCGAAACGAACGATACCTTCGAGATCTACGATCTCTAGTGAGCGTCGTAGTCTGTAATGTGTTGAACAGCATAACACTCTGTGGACACTGCGATGTTCCTTATCTTCAGTGTACAATCGACAAAGGGAATTGGTTCGTTGTATCAGTGTTTTAAAGCACTTGTAACGTGTAAAATCGTTTCATTTAATTGAAGTGCTTCTTTACAGCAAATTTCTGCAATCAAAAGGGACTACATAAGCCTATTTCAGGACTGGAATAGCACAGCAGCAAAACTACGATAGGATTAAGAGTAGATCCCAGAATGAAGATGTATTTCCAGGACCTATTATAGGACTTGAAGTGTATCAAGATCATTGCTAGAACCGGTATAGGTTCGAGATCGGTATCAAAACGGGATAGAATCACTTCCTAATCCAGGATCGATGCAGGTTGATAATACAAAGATACCAATCCTCTCGGTACCAGTTCCGACAGATCCGATATCTATTCTTAGACCAGGATAAATTCCAGATGGGTTCCACGATCGAGGATAGATTCAATATTTCTTCAAAGATCGGGATAAGTGCAGGTTGCAGTACAGGAACGAATCCACGATCGAGAGAACATAGGCTCAAGACCACCATCGTGATCAGAATAAGTTCAGAAGTAGTTGCTTATAGCATATCACACATAGCCTCAGTAGCTGGTTCTAAGCCATAAAGGTTAGCAGTAAATCGAACCGAGGTATTACCTCAGAAAGAGGAGAGAAAGTAGTTGCAGAAGCTATTCCAGAACATAAAAATGATCAAGTTCCAGTTCCTAAGGCCGGGACAGTTGCAGGATTTCTAATACGTCTTTTACAGCACTGGGAGAGGAGATCGAGGAACTGCATCCAAATAATAAGATCGAGTTCAGTTTGCTTTGTGATCACTTGCTGAATCGTGATCATTTCGCTATTAACTGCATGATTCTCATATACTCAGAATCTATTGATGAGCCTGACTAAGGTCATAAGCAGTTTCGATATGCGATCGGAATTAATTCCACGACTAGAACAGTGCAATAAACGTTCCCACGTTCCCAACCATCAAGTTTTAACTAATCATCTTTAAAAAGGCCATGCTAAGAAGGCATAGATCAGCAAGGGATAACATGATCATCTACCAAATTTGGTAGTAATTGATCTTTGAACATGTAATTTATCATTCAATAGCATTGTAAAACAATTATTGAATGTTAAATTAAAGTTTATACAACAACGTTCTTCCTAAACAAGAATACAACCAAATCGAAGAATCCTGCTCTATTTCTGCGTCCAGATGTCTAGGTCGTCGCTGCATGTTATTGACCACCGGCAAAAAAGACCATGATTCAGGTTGATCCCCCCGCTCACCCGGAGGCATCCAAAGCTGGCAATTGCTATAGACATGCTAATTGCTAAAAATATGCACCGCCCACCATGTGTCAGTTCCCGTAGCGTAAACTGCGTAAATCCGATTCGTCGCACTCAGTCTGTTTGCCCAAACAATTAGCTACTCATCGAAAGTCTTCCAAGAAAAGATACCACAAGACGGAAGGAGCACTGGCTTCCAACGACACAACCTTGTGGTAGGAGAATGTACTGTGTTGGTGGTACTGATTGATGGTTAGATTTATCCAAAGCATTAGCACCGAGCGGGAAACGGGAAAAAGGCGGATCTTAGAATCTGTCCCACGTGCCCCATTATCACCGGAGGATCGAGCCTTCGCAAAAAGATTGGCCAACCCCGGGTTGAACCAGTTGCGAGTGCTATCGAGTGCGGTGAAACAGGGTGCAAGTAAACAGGGCGAGTGGCACATACCGGTATGGTGAGATGTGGAATGTTTTCTTTGCCATGCCGAGTTGTCCGAGTTCCGAGAGATTACCCGCGCGCTCTCTTGTATAATCTACTAGGCCAGGTGTAATGCACGATCAAACATTAAAGGGATGACGTACAAGGAAAGTGTGTGTGCGATGCTAAACGGGGACCTTACACGGGTCAGGTTCAGGCGCTGAAGGTTCTGTTCCCAAGTCCCCAGGCCGCTCAGGGTGGGTTCGCTTTATCTTGGCCCGATCGTGCGTTGTTATCTGAAGGCTCGCGCCGGTGTTCGCAGGGGCAACAGCTGTTGCTATCACAGCTATCGCAAGATCGTCCGTCAACGTCACAGCGTTGTTTTTCCAAACTGTTCCGGCTGATGTGCACGTTATTTTTAGCCCACTCGGCTCGGGTGGCTTTTGCATATCTTTTGCCCCAGGGCAGCTTTCTTTCGATGCACTTTCCTTGCCCTTCGCGCAAGATCGCACCCGTGACATAGTTTTAAGCCCTTTGCGGCGCAGCCCAGGGTTTCCAGTGTCGCGCAAACAACGGGGAAACGGGCAAATATTTATGCCCTCCACCGAGGTTGAACAAGCTGTGTGGGGGTGTGTGGTAAAAAGGGAAGGGGGGAGGGGGCACCTTCACCCTCACTATCGGTAGTTAAAGGAGAGACAAGCAAATAAAGATAGATACCGGTTTGCCATAAGCTCAAGATTGTCTGGCGAGAAGATAGAGAGAGAGAGGAGACGAGCTGGGAAGGTTTAATTGGAAGGTTCTGATTGTACAGATGCATTTTTCAATGCCATTAACCTCCTCCTCCCCCCCAGTCGTGGAACCGTCGGAATCGGTTTTATGGCGCCCCGTTCTTCGGTACCGTGAAGGGTGTCCTGGTGCCGGATCTCGTTGGGCGCAGAGGCGTTGTTTTGTTAATCGTGTTGCTCTCGCCTCGACCATCGGACGATGATCAAACTGGTATCTTCTCTTTTAGCTCTTTTGATGAGTGTGGGAACTTGAAGGGGGGTCTTCTTTAAAAGGGGGAGATGCTCTGCATAATGAAGCAGAGTCTCGAAAAAAAAAATCGCTCAATCATTATTGACTGGTTAAATCCCGTTTTGTTTGCTTTTGTTGGGGGAAGAAAGAAAGATCAACTTGCAAAACCACCTTTCGATAACCTTCGTGGGGTGTGGTTGTGGTTGGGGGAAGTCCTTAATTTGTTTTTCTGTTTTCTGGGACACCTTCCGAACACCTTCAAAACAAGTGTTTTTAAGGGATAAAACGTTATATTTGAAATGAAAAAAAATGCTCTTAAATTTACAAATTAAAGCAAAATATAATTAAATGTAAATTATGCTGAATGTCATACAATATTCTCTAACTAATTGTGGCAAAATGGATTGCCCAAACACACGGCCACATTTACAATGGCACACAAACACTGTGTAGCAAATACGAAACAAACAATAACCATATTTCCTCGAACGGTTTTGGGGGGCAGGGAAAACCGCCAGACATTTCTTTTCCCCCCAATTTTCTATTTATCCAGTTGGTGCGTGTAGCCAATCTAGCGTCTGATCTGATCCATTCGAAACAGTGAGAGAAGATGGACATCAGATTTGTGGAGCTGGAAATGATGGCATTATCATCTAAAATAATTCACTTTAATTTAAAAAAAAGCTTTTTAAATTATTTTAATTAATTAAAGCTTTCAATTAATTTCCATAATAAATCAAACTTCATCTTTTCAAAAGGACAAACGATTAAAGGTTACGACCAAAAACACATAAACCACACACCCTCCAACGCACACAGGTTGTTCAAAAATGTAACCATAAATTGGCCTTTCTGAACACCAAAACCCCTTTTTTTTACGATCCTCGAGCGATCCTCGGATGGCGCCGAACCCGCCGAACCCATCTCCATTTTTCGTCCCAGCCCTTCCCCCCCCCCCCCCCCCAGGCTGCTTGTTGCCATTTATAATTGCCCCGATGCATCGCACCGCCGAACGTTCCAGCTTGATTGTAACAAATCACCTGCGCGATAAATTTTGAAAAAAACCCTTTCACCCTCCCCGTTGATGATCCCTGGTAGGGGTCGGGGGAGAGTTTAGTCGCAATCCCGCTTACTTGTGCTTACCGCTTGGTCCGTTGTAGTATCCCTCACACGAAAAGTGGTCCTATAATATGCGCCACACCGGTTTCTCTCTGCACGGTGAAAACTGGCCACTACACGACTACCGTGCGAAATCGACTCGCTCGACGCAGCTCGGTGCTGTTGCCAACCTGCCTGCTCGGCCTGTTGCCCAAAGCGTGCGGGCCGATACGCGTCACGACACCGCGTTCACGAGGCGCCCAAAAACGCACACAAACACACTCACAAGCACACACCGAAACTTGGGCCGGTTTTAGCTTTTTTTTGTTGTCGTTGTTGGTTGGTTGGGTGTGGGGTTGGAAAGGCCTAGACACACGCGAAACAATCAGAGGCAAAGGCACCAACACCGAAAACCACCAGAAGGAGGAGAAGGAGCACTTGCCGACTTCCTTTCGCGACGATCTGCTCAACACGACTGGGATGGCTTCGATGGGCCGCCGATCGTATTATGCTCGAGCTCGGGCTGTAAGCCCGCCCGCCCTCCACCCACCCCGCCCACAACCCCTCCGTCCGATCGTCATCAACAGCATCATCATCATCATCATCGTCAACCACCGTCGTCATAGTCATGTTTGCCCGCGATCTTCCTGCCATGCCTTGCACACACTCTCTCAGCAGGCGCTGATGGAGACGCACCACCTTCCAACGCGCAACAGCCCCAGCGCGTCCCGGTGCGTTATATGCCCGTTTGTCTCTCTCTCTCTCTCTCTGTCGACCCCCACTACCCTTATTTGCGGGCTGCTGCACTCGATGGGTGTTTGGGTGTGGAATATATTGGGCTGCGCCGGTGTTATTTACCCCGCTGTGAGGGCTGCGCGAATCACCTGCGGCTGCGCGTGTGTCGCGCGAGAGGAAAGATAAGAGAAGCGGCAGCAGCAGCAGACGGTGCGCGCACGGTTTGCAGGGCAAGGTCTACGGTTACGTTGGTGACGTATCGAAAGTGCACTATACCCCCACGTTCCCCCCACAGAGTCAGCTGTTCTAATTTTGTACTAAAAATTTAAATCCCCTTTGCGCAAAAAACCACGTGCGTTCTGCTTTTTACAGTCGTTTAAAATCAAAATTACACCTTATAGGGTAAACACACATCGAAAATCTGCATCTGAAAGTTTCTAGAAATGTTCTGGAAGCCCACTCATTACCCACCACCGCTTATGTGTGCCATTTATTGTTGTTTTCTTCTACGGTTTGGTGTTTGGCTCGCAAGTATGTACAGATAGAGAGCAAAAAAATGGTTGTTTATTTGTTTTTTTAAAGCAACCAACATCATCATCCACCTTACCAGCTTAGTACACAATTTCTAGCTAATTTCCCCACCTGCCAAAGCCCGAAAACAAGCACACACACACACACACACACAATCGACACAAACACAACGGTTCAGTACGGTTTGCTGTTTTTCGTGTTTTCCGGCCAACCCGGCAACGCGAGCGATGAAGATCATTCTAGTTCCTGCGGCGGCAGACGTACAACAATGTGGCTCAATTCATTGCCGGTAGCCCAATCGACGCCGATCTCCAGGGGAGATACCTTTCTTTTTCGTGCCTTTGTGGGCCTGTTTGGGCGCATATTTTGAATCCAAATCGGGTGGTAATTTATAACGAATTAATCGGCGAAAAAAAGTGTGTTTTTTTCTCTCTTTCGTTTGAAAATAACCCACAGACAGAAAAATAACAATGACTCACGGGTAATGGTAATGGATTGGTGGCAAAACAAACGGGACGGTACCATTTAGTACCAAACCTGGTAGATTATCCCCGTGGTAGCGATCGTGTGCCCAGCAGTTTTAGTTTAACCAGCAGCACGAACGATTGTAACGATTGTGCAATGGCTTGCAACGTATGATAAGAAGAAGCAGACTAAACGTATGTTTCCAACGTTCATCTTGCAGCGGGTCGTGTTGTACTAATGCTGGCAGTAATTACAATACACACATTTAGGTCTTGCCTACCCGCTGCCCGGACAGAACCTTGCGCGTTGTTCTAGTTTCGCGTTATTAAAGCAACGCGCATCAAAAAAGGGACCGATTATCGACGTGTATGTGCGTCCTTGATCCGTATCCGTATCAACTCCCTAGAAGGACGGGGGGTTTAACAAGATCGGGCAATGGTGCCAGAACAAAAGTGGTGCCAGTGGTATCAATAAATGGGAACATAAAACGTTTTGTACGCGCGTTTATGCAGGCCCATGGCGATATGATATCCTTCGAAATCGAAATCGAACCGAAAGCAACCGGTTTTGAAGCTGTCCGCATGTTCGGTGTACATCATCCGGTAGGTGCCGTCCGGTTTGGGGTGACGATTTGGGTCAACCTTGGGCGGAAGAAGGTCAGCAGGGCAGAACGCGCAAAACATTTGCTTGTGAGCAGGCGACATAAAAAAACCGAATCTTTTAAATGCTACACATCATGGTAAGATCATTGCCCTCACGACTGTAGATTGCTGTTTTTTATTTCCGTGCTAGCAAATTGGTGGAAATGCACATTTTATGTTAATCAGACATAATTAAGCAAAACGAATCAAACCACCAGTGTAGATGAAGGGGAATTTTATATGATCGCAAGATTAAATGACTAAATTGACAGGTATCGACAACGGTGCCCACTCATGTCGCGTTGATAAGGCCAGCTTGGTAACCTGTCCTCCAGGATACTCGGTTAGTGGTTGTTGCTCTCCTTTGTTGCTTCTACTCCATCTCCGATTGGTATTGTTGCACTAGATCTGGTTGAGACACTGTTTTAGTTAGGAGGAGGTCTAATCCCCAAACCAACTCAACCAATAGTGTTAGAAGTAGTTCAGTAGTATCAGTCCGGATTAGTCCGAATCGGTCCGGATTGGTCTGGAAGCGTCCGATCGAGTCTGGTCGAGTCCGTTCGGTTTGCGATGCAAAAACAGTAAGGATATCTTGACTAAATTAATGGAAAGCATACGGGAAGTACAAAAAAAATGGTTTTTTTTATCTGACGGAAAAGGTAAATATTATTGCAAGAAACAAATATTTCAAACAGAAAGAAAATTGTTATTCTGTATCGTACATATTCGATGCATTACTTCAAAGTCAATTAACTCATCAAGAATTGCTTAAATGATAATGGACAGTCATTTAATGGGAATTATCACTTGTAACGTCAACCTAAACTACGCGCAGGACTCTACCGGACATGTTCAGACTCATACGGACCCATCCGGACTCAACCAGACTCACCCGGACTGATTCGGACTCATCCGGACACATCCGAACTTATCCGGACTCATCCGGACATATCCGGGCTCATCTGGACTCATTCGGATTCATCCAGATTAATCCGAACTGATCCGGACTTTACCGGACTGATGCGAATTGATCGAGACTGATCCGGAGTCGAATCCTGTTATGATCCGGAGTCGTAGTTGATCTGTGGATCTGCTTCGGATTACCCATGACTATTCAGGACTCTAGTCCTTGGGTTAGGTGACCCATTACCGTCCACTGCCTGCCCAAAACTCACGAAGTTGAACCGAAGTCTTACAAAAATCCAAAACAGCCCGGGGCGTGCTGTAGGCGCGATTCCACTCCACGTCCAGATCACGTTTTTGAGAGAGACTCTCTCTTATCAGTTTTGCTGCGCTTATCGATAGGTGAAGTGAGTGAGAAAGTGTCTTCGGCTTTACTACTCCATTTTGTTCGTTCGTATTTCACAATATAGGATACTCTCTTCGGCTTTACTCGAAGTCAACCGTGGACGAGGGCAGGCCGTGGGCGTTAATCTATCACCTGTCTATGGGGCCACCGATCGTATAAAGTACCTTAATTCTTCTATTTTATAATTGTGACGAAATATAATGGATTTTAGCAGTAGAAACCGTAAAGTCGTAGATTGTCTTGAGACTAACATTGTGAAATAAATTCTTACAAATCCTTTTCAAGGAGAGGAATGATGCCGAAGTTGATTGGAATGATAGGAATAATTTATCATAAATGTGTGGAACGTCTCCTTCTAAGAATCGACCAAACCTCTGCAGTTTTGGGCCAAAGAGCAGCAATGGCAATACAAACAACCCTATCGGACCAGTTGTATGTGACCCACGGCAGATTGATTAATAATAATAAACAATGACTTACCTGATAACTGTTTGCCGAATGCCCACTCCCCCTGATTGCGCATCCTCGCTGTACGTGACCATCCAATTGCCGTTTGGTGCTAAACTTACTAGAACATTTTGCACATGCAAATGGCTGCTCATTCGTATGCAGCAGCTCGTGATGTTTTAATCCCTTTTTACTGTACAGCATCTTTGGACAGTACGAACACTGTACCTGTGGTCCGCTCGTGTGTGCTTTCCGATGAGTTGTTAGATATGATCTGTGAATACAAAAAGGTATTTATAGATCAATATACTACATCGCAGATATTTATACCACTTCCAGCAACTTACCTAGTTACGAACGATTTTCCACACTCCTCACAACCGAATGCTTTGCCGCGCGTGTGCACATGCAGCCGGTGTGTGCTCAGTTCCAGCTTTGATTTGTATGCTTTACCACACTCCTGACAGAGGAACATTTGCCCACTGTGCCGATAGTAGCTATGGCGGCGTAGTCCATGCCGACAGGAAAACGTTTTGCTACAGCCAGGCGCGCCACAGGCGAAAGGATTAAGCCCATTGTGTTCGTTCAGATGGCCCTGGTAGTAGGTGGGTAGCATTGTTTTACCACATATCTCACATATTACCACGTTTGGCTGTGCTTTGCGGGGCTCTCCTTGCGCTTTTGTATCGCTGGAGTCGTCTGTTACTTCATCACTGCAATTATTAGTGGTTTCGTCGTATTTTTTCATGACATTTTTGGTGGTGGATTGTCCATTATGTGAATCCACCTTATCTTCGCCGTTCAACACATTCAGCAACATACTATGTACATCCCAACACGATTCACGATATTTGTGAAATTCTCTCACCTTTTCAGCACAGCTGCTGCAGACACGGTATGGCCATGATTTATTCGTCGGATTTATCTGCAAGGTAATTAATTAGGAAGTGGTCAATTGGACAGGAAAACAAAGGGGAACCGGAGCAACTGGTTTTACTTACAACCAAACCAAGACAAAGGTTTATTTGCTGATAAATCTGATCGTCCTCAACGTTTGAAGCGGTGGGATTGAAGCACAATCGACAAACAGTTGAAAAACCGTTCATTTTCAAGACTTTTAATAAGAGTTTTTCCGGCCCGGGGTAAAACTATGCCGGTTTGTTTGGATTTTCACACCACACAACAACAAACTCAAGGTAGCTGTAGAATAGCGTCAAGGTTGCTACAGCGAGATGTGCGCGATGCGTTTCGTCGATGAAAATTTATAAAATATTTTGAAGAAGATAATGAAAACGAATTGATTTGCTCAAGATCGTATCAAATCATCAATTACTGAACCGCTTTTTGCACTAAATATGCTCTAAATAGAAAAAATAATCCCAATTTATTTTAATCGTTTCATCGACAAATTATGTCGACTTGATCGGAAGCGTTTGCTGTCACTCCCTTCTCGGAATGTCAGCTGGTGGCAGAAAGGCGGGAAAGACCATAAACAAAACAGGTCACATTTTCCCAGTCCAGTAAAAGTAATTTATTTAATAGCTTATTCAATTAGGTTCTCCTCTGGGAATAGGGAGTGTGCACAAAAAAATGTCCGAAAACATTGACGAATTGGATGTGGACGAGCTGGAACAGTTGCTGTTAGAAAATTACAAAGAAAACGAAGCAGAAAATGAAAGGGAACAGTTAAATCGCTCCTCCTCGACCGGTAGCGGCGATGATGGTGGTGTTCCGCAACGGAAACTAACTCTCGAAGGATCCAGCTTTCTCGTGGGTGATACGGACAGCAACATTAGCCCGGAAACACCTTCAGCAGCGAAACCCGAAGCGCCCGTGACTGGTGACGCCGATCTCGATTCGTCCGACGACGAAGAAACGAGAAACTTTCTCGAGCGCAAGTACAACCAGTACGGACGGCAGATCAACGATTTGCTGAAAACGAAGGAGGCGGAGAAAACGGACCAAGCCCTGTCGACATGGGTCGATCGGAAGCTGTGGCAAATCAATCGCAGCTCGCCACAAACACCTTCGGCAGGGACTGGTGGTGCAGCGGAACAATCAAACACCCCCGTTACGAAGGCAGCTGGACAGCTTGGCACCAGCAAGCCTACCAGCACAGCAACACAGTCCCCTGTCAGCAATGGCAGCATCCCGACCGTGTTTCAGGCAACCGTTCACACCGATCCCATCTTCGGGCTGCGCATAGTTCATCCGCTCATATCCAGCCAAACGCTCCAGGAGCGGATGGAAGGCAAGCGGGCGGTCTCGTTCATGCGGCTGCGCAACTTTATCGAAACGGTCGATCTGCAGCAGGACTGGGCAATTGGCGGGGTGCTGATTAGCAAATCGCCCACCAAAACCACCTCCAAAGGCAAACAGTTTTCCATCTGGAAGCTGAGCGATCTGCACGGCGACATCAAGATGGTGACGCTGTTTATGTTCGGGCAGGCGTTTAAGGATTTGTGGAAAACGGCCGAAGGTACGGCACTGGCCGTACTGAACCCGAACGTGCTGAACAATAACAATGAAAAAAGCATCGAGGCCACGCTGTCGATCGATCGCGCTACGAAGGTGATGGTGCTGGGACAGTCGCGCGATTTGGGCACCTGCCGGAGTCGCAAGAAGAATGGCGATCGCTGTACCGCCATCGTAAACTTGGGGAAGTGTGAGTACTGTGTGTACCATATTAAGCAGGAGTACAACAAGGCAAGCAATCGGGGCGGTCTGCTAACGTCGACCGGTGGGCGAGGGTTGAACGAACTGCGGAACAAGGTGCTCGGCAAGAATGAGGTGTTTTACGCCGGGCAAAGCTTTAGCGCGGTAAAAGCGGTCAAACATCCGAAGCAGATCGAGAAGGATCGTAACCGCATGATGACGCTGTCCGATTACTTCCGCTCGCCGTTTGAGGGTGCAAGTGGGGGAAGTGGTACATCCGGGGCTGCCTCCCCATCATCATCATCATCCTCTTCGTTGCCGTCTTATCGTGCCGCTGCGCTCGTCGCAGCCAAACCGCCCAAATCGTCTGCCTCTCGGGTGGAGTTGAACGTTGAGCAGCGGAAGAAAGATTTCCAACGGCTGCAAAGTCTGGGCGTATCGACCGAATCGCTTCAAGCGCTGAAGTCTTCCACCCCGGCAACGACACCATCGCAACCGAACACCGTCTCCCAAAGCGGAGGAACGCCATCCTCCAACCCGTTGGCAACTCGAAAGTTCAGCCTCGAAACGGTACCGAAACTGAGCCGCGATTCGTTCGACATCGATTTCACCGCCAAGAAGGTGTCGCTCAAGCAAGCGCTCCAATCGCGGGCCCGTGCGGCGGCCATCATCAAGCAAAAGCCGCTCGAAAAGGCGAACCCGAACTTTATCAAGTACCGCGGGACGGAACAGGGCAAGAAGCGGGTGCTGGAGGAGCTGTCGAAGTCGAATGTGGCCACACCGGACGGGGAGGAAAATGCGGCCAAGCGCCCGAAGCTGCAGCCCTCCGAGGAGGACGAAAAGGAGCGGGCGCGGAAGGAGCACATGGCACGGATCATCGCGGCGTCCTCCTCCCACCAGGATCTGGTGGTGGCGAGGGAAAACGAACACCAGGAGGAGTACTTCAAGTCGCTGGAGCGCAAGGAAGCGATGGAGGAGAAAATGCTCAACACGTTCAAGATGGCGTGCAAGGCGGTCAGCTGTGCGCAGTGCAAGTACATTGCGTTTTCGGCCGCCGACCGGTGCAAGACGGAGGGCCACCAGCTGCGGGTGCACGATGCGGAGAAGCGTTTCTTCCGCTGTGCCGATTGTGGCAATCGGACGGTCAGCTTGTTCCGGATACCGAAGGTAAGTTGCAAGGCTTGCCAAAGCTCGCGCTGGGAACGGTGCGCCATGATGCGAGAGAAGCGCGGCATTCAGGTAGGGGATGTGCTGTCGATACGCGGCGACGAGGAGAAGTATTTGGGCAGTTTGGCGGGCGCTAGTGCAAGTTTGAATCTGCTCGTGCCGGAGGAGAGCTGAGGTTGGTGCACCTAGAAAGAGAGACTTTGTGTAAATTAAGGCAAGATAAATTGATTGAAATAAATGTAGAACATGTTGACTGATATATTAACTCACCTTTTTGGAGCCTTTTTTACAGGGCACTACGTTCTCATTGTTTCCATTTCGCCCTCTTGTAACCGCTTTTTTATGTATGAATGATGCTTTTATTGACTCTTCTTCCTACGAGAGCACTGAATACAGTTTTGTATACCAAAAACGATGCGAAATGTCTGAGTGTTTGCTGGAGCTATTATCGGTTATCATTAACTTGTCAGTTTTCTCTGTTCGAATATCATCACTAGGCGCTAAACATGGGTGTGTTTGTGTTTCTTTTTTTGTTTTCGTGTTGATGAAGATGAGGTATTACCGTTATTACTGATATTTCGCTGAATGATTGTTGGTTTAATTTAGTTGTAAAAATGATGTTGGTTGCGAATAAATATATGTGTGGCCCCCCGTTTCCAACCATTAGGGAAAGCGTGGCCACTGCCAAAAATGAGCGATGAATGAGAATAGAAAGTAGTTGAGAGCAGTGCTGCAAAATGTCACTGTCAATGTCATGAAAAAATCTGACTGCAACAAAATCCACGTCAGCGTCACGTGCTCAATTGTGATAATCAGAGATGATACTCAAAACGAATGGTGTGATCAATGCATGCTTCGTGACATTAATGCGACCATCGCTTGGTCAGCTTCTATGTCATGACTTTTTTTACTGTGATCAGTTCCGCAAAATGTCATAGTTATGACAAATTCTGGCTGAAACAAAATATCATGTCAGCGTCACAAGCCTCTACTGTGATGATCAGAGGCGAGACTCAAACAGTTGGTGCGACCGTCACATGCTTGGTGACATTTTGTGCAACCAACTCAGTCACTTGGTCGCGACATTTTGTGTCGGTGATCATCACGATAGTCATGAGAGATATGCGATGCTTGCGGTTCCAATGAACAAAATGAGCATATTTCCTCGCTCTGTTTGACCCTACAGACAATCAAAAGATCGACAAAAAATGTCATTACCAAGTGAGTAATCAAGAGATGGGTGCTAAATAAAATGTCACCAAGCATGTTGATTGATCCACCAACTGTTTGAGTCTCACCTCTGATCATCTCAGATGTTTACGTGAGCTGATTTGAGCTTCGTTTCAGTCGTGAGTGGTGGTGACTGAAACAGAAGCATTTGGCAGCACTGTTCACAGCCGGAAAAAAGTCATGATTATGCTTGTGACGGCATTAAGCTCAGCTTGTGAGTCAGAGATTCCCATTTGACTCAAGCACTCACATGTCGCGTTCGGCATGTCATGACGCACTTTCATTGAGTATCAACAATGACCATCAAGCTACCACGGATGTGTTAATTGTTCTCGTTGGTGAACATCTCGTGATGCTCATGACATTTTGCAGCACTAGTTGAGAGTACATATATTAGTAATGCCACCACTCTTCTGAAGGGAGTGTAGCCCAATGTTTTTTTTGTATATTGCCCTTACACCTAATTCCTAAACGATGAATAATAATGGCCTTAAAATGATGCGCAGGGAGCCAAAATTCCGTCCAACTTGGACGGAAGGCTACTATGATTTGGTTAAATAGAGTAGGGGACAGTAGTAAATTATTTGTCGCTTTTGGTTTCAATACATGACCCCACCGGTGGTTTCATCTAAGCCAGATGGGGTGTGTGTGTGCCTACAAAGGAAGGACAATTTAGTCTTGTTTTTCTACTACGCGCTACGCCACCGCTTCTACTGCCGTGAGGTTACAAACGTTCTGTTATGGAGCATGATGTGAGATTGATTGAGGAATTGTTTGATATTTGTTCATTTCGTTCTCTCGTGTTTGAGTATTTCATAAGGTGAGTGGGTTGAGTCCTAAGTAGAGAGGTCCTAATAGCGAGCAAACAGCTAATGCGTCATCTGCTCCAGAGAAGCAGTGCTCTAGCTAACTGCAGACTAAGAAAAAGGCTTTTTAATCGCCAGTGCTTTGGTGCGATTTGCAAAGGAAACACGGGAAAGAATAAGAATATTTTACAGCCCTGCACTGTCCTGAAACCTATCCTTTCACCATGGGATGGGGCATTAGCGCGGCAGACAGAACTAAAGCGACTAGCAGAGGGCTCATGCGTCATGAGACTTGGTGTGTTGTGCCTGTGCTACCGTTACTGCTAAGGCAAGAGGGAAGCTTTCTTTTGTTTCGTTTTGTTTTGTCCTTTACCTTACCAGTTGTTGAGAAAATCAAACCCTTTACTGTTGCCGAGCAGGCTGTTCAGCTCGTCGTAGTTCTTGTCGTCCTCCTCCACGGACGAGGACTGCGCACGGTGAAGGCACTCGTTTTTGGCGCTCTTGGTGAACAGGTTCACCTTGTCGTTGTCCGCATCGAACTCGTCCTGCTCGAGCGCTCCGCCATCGAGCTCGTCACTGCCATTGATCGAGGCAGCCGATGCGGCCGTCGTCATCTCCAGTGCGGTCGACTGGTTGAAGATGAGATTGTTAAACTTGCTCAGGAAGCCGGCCCCGGTTGCCTTGGTACCGTACGCCTCCTCCGTCAGGATGATGTTCTGCTCGCTGTCGTACGCCGGCAGTTCCTTCGCCTTCGTCGCTGCCGCCCCGTCGCGTCCCTTCGCCAGCGGCCCGTCGTTCGCGTCGTCCGGTTTGGGCGATTTGAGCAGCAGCTTCTTGGCCAGCAGTCCGGCCGCCGCCTTCACGCTGACGTCGTGCGGCTTCTTCGCGTCCGGTTCGGCCCGGTCCGGTGGGAAGAGGGTGAGATTGATTTGGCTTTTGGTTTTGTGCGAGAACGGGGCCGAATGTTCGTCCCGGTACAGGCCCACACTGTCGTCCGTGATCACCTTGCGGCCGGTGCGCACGTACTGGAACGTTTGCAGCCGCTTGCCATCGTACCGGTTGGCGTTGCGGTCCTCCTCCCCGCCTCCCCCGGTGGTGGGATCGTCATCATCCGTGCCCAGGATTCGCTGCAGCGAATCGGTCGATGTGGAAAAGTTGTCAAAGTACTTCAGTGCCAGCTCCGGCTTGATGATGGTTTCGTTCACTATCTCCATCTGCTCCTCGCGGCTCAGATCCTCCCAGATGTGCTCGTACGCGCCGCGTATTTCGTCGATGTCGAGGGCGATCTTTTTCGAGATTTCGTTCAGATTCGCAAAGTAATCCGACACGTACGTGCGGTCCAGTGTGGAGTCCATCGTGCGCCAAGGCTAACTGCGGAATGGGCGGTGGCGAAATTGTTTGGCGGGGCTGTGCCTTACATTAGCGCCCGAAAGAAAGAGGGCCCTTTCGATGCGGTTTCGCGAGCGATGGGCGCTCGCGTTCACCAGATGCCAATAGCCTCTTACGCTTATATAGATGGCAATCAGAGCGTGTCCGACACTGGGCTATGGTGCTGCTGCTGCTGCTGCTGCTGGGGAGGAGAGCTGCCCTTTGGTATGTGATCGAGAGCCCCGTCGATTACCCCCGCTTTAGCCGAAGCGTGCGCGAGTGTTCTCGCTCAATCAATTGACCGTTTCATCGCAAATACCCAGCCCAGCCGATACAGAAGCGACCCTATCCCCCCACATACACAGGCACACACTACACTCTAGCCTAAATTAAAGAACGCGTTTGAGAAGTGGAACGCCTTTTTTGTTGGGTGAAAAACTATTTTGTTATGACACTGTTTGACGTCGCCGTCACGGTAGGGAAGAAAAGCAGAGTGACCAGAAATACCGATTTATCTGTATTCCTACCGATTTTTGATATGCCTACCGATTCACAGATGAGCCCCCTAAAACTACCGATTTTTCATTTATCCTACCGAAAATCACAGATTTTTTCGTAATACTGACCAAAAAGTCATATTACCATTTCCCAAATCACTTAATGTATTACCGCGCGGCTACACGAGGTGAAATATACAGCGAAATGAACTATTTGACAGGCGAAATATCTGACGGATAAAGCATCACAGCAACCAG
>KB666732.1:1354432-1374874 GCA_000349065.1 Anopheles quadriannulatus | reverse complement strand
GGGGGGGGCGTTAATCAACACTTACAAACACAGCCGACTAGACGAGCATCGAATGCCGATGGAATCAGGTTCGGGCTATCCTTGGTGCCCGGTCCGCGCTTGAACACACGCATATCGAACGGATCTGGGTTGCCTGCCTGCTTCGCCAGCAGCTCACGCTTCTCGATACCGGTGGCATGCTCGATCGGGTCGTTCATCACTGCAAGAGAAAAGGTGCATCAGCCGAATGCAAACCAAAGGGTCAGAGAAACGTTTTTCTTCCGCTGTGCCGGATCCTGCGGCTGATAATAAAAACACCATTACGTCGCCTCCAGCACAGCCAGACAAGTGTCAAGTGTTGCTGAAGAGCGGGGGATGGGTCGCCGTACAGCGGGAAGGTGTTTTAGTGACCTTCCGGACATTTTTTCGGCCCAAGTTGGCCTCGATTGATGGCGATCGTTCTTCCGGCAATGCATATTCACGCCTTTCATCCTTTTCCGATGCGAAGGATGCGGATTTTTGCCCTTCCAAATTACGTAAGCACACATACACAGGGCCCGCCGCTGTCTCTCACTTCGGTCAGACAGAAGTTTTCGATCGCTCCATCCGTCTCACACACACGCACGCGGAACGACGATGTGTGTTGTGCAATATATTTCGGGGGGCACCGAGAAGAACTTACTTTTGCAAAATCGAACGGGCGTGTAGGTCACGTTTCGCTTGGCCGCAGCCAGCACAATTCTTCCGCACAGCGACGCCATTGGTGTGGATGCTTTTGCACGCGACGGGGAAACGATGTGAAAAAGTGTGCCTTTTCGTCGTCGGCCTGGGATTGCACTTTTCGTAAAGAGTTTTCTCACCCACTGCGATTGCTTTGACGTGCCGTGAGAGCGCGCCCAAGGTTACTGTCGGGCTGACGGGTGAAGGTGGCGTGACCGCGTGTGACGTTTCGCTGGATGACAGAACGGCTCAGCTCAAAATGGCAGTTGTTTGCATGGGTTTTACAATAAAATAAAAGAGTAAAGGAGAAACAATTAAGAAGTTTAATATTTTCAATAAAGGTTGGTTGTGTTATAGTGTAATGAAAATTAGTTGATTAATCAACAATTTTTATTTTTACAAAATTATCCCACTGGTTGATTTGAATGATAATGTAATTATCTTGGTCGAAAAATGAAATTTACACTGTAGGGTTGAAGGATCATGTATACAATTCGTTGAATTCGATTGAATCGATTTGTTGTTCTATGAATTCCCATTTTGGTAGTGTTTTTGTGTGTAATATCTAGTGTATGTTTTATCGGTAGTTTCAATTATCTCAATGGATGTTACAAACAATTCGATTCGTAAGTACAGACACTTGTAACATATGTTTTGCACTCGTTTTGCCACAAAAAAAAAAACATCAAGCATACACAATTACCAGAACAAAACAAAGCATTTATTCATGTTGTGCATTAAATCCCCCATCTCTAGTCCTTGTCCAGCTTTTTGTAGTGCGCAATCTTGACGCTGATCGCGTTCAGTATCTCCTTCGGCGACATCTTCTGATCGTCCTGGCAAACCTTCAGTATGCGCCCGCACTCCTGTATGAAGTAGCCCAGCTCCTTCTCGTCCACCGTCCGCTGGTGGGCGCCCTCGTGTGCCGGCGACAGGCATTTGTTGGTCAGCTGCGTGATCTGCACCTTTTCCGAGCTGAACGCTTCGTCCAAATCGAACAGCTCGAGCGGTGGCGCCGCCAGATCGCTAAAGATTGGTTGAAACACCTGTACGAAAAGGGCAGAATTCCCGCCCGAGATGAAACATCATCACCACCAAAACGGCATGTTGACCCGCGAAGGTCAAACGGCAGCCGCGCTCGGTACTTACCGCAAGCTGCAGCGGCGGCAGCGGTATCTCGAACTGCGGTTTGATGATCTTGAGCGGTTCATATTGCACGTCCAGCTTCTCGTACGTGCCGATAACATCGCGCAGCAGATCGTTGTTGATCGAGTAGAGCGACATATCGAATAGCTTCTTGAAGTCGGCCGGTATGTCGTAATCGAGCGAATCCATTAGGCAGATCTTGGGCTGCTCGGCCAGATAGATCGTATCGGGTATGACGGCGTAGTCATTTATCTACGAGGGCGCGAGAGGGAAGGTACCGAAAAGAGCCCTATTTAATCATTTTTAACGCGACGGTACCGTAATACCGCGACACCCGTACCTCCAGGTCGTTAAAGTCGGACGGTTTGAATTTAAACTCATCCTGCAGCACCATCGCCAGCAGACTGTCCCACAGCGCTGTGTTGACCTCGTTGCTGATGTACTTGTCCTGGAACATGTGTCCCGAACCGATGGCGACCAGCTTACCGTTGCTTTCGTTCTGATAGTAGCCGGCCAGCGGCCGGTTGAACGGGTACACTACCGGCCCGGTCGTGAGCAGTACGTTTGCCGGGCTAATAACGTTCATGGTCGCACCGAACGGATACACAAACTGTGCGGCACAGGCGAGTAAAAAGAACGAAAGAGAGAGATGAGAAAGAAAACAGATCCGATGTCTAGGGACCACGTGGCACGATCATTAATTCTAAGAAATCGTGATCGGTTTAAAAATCGATTTGCCCACCTCGACTTTGTATTTATCGTCCATGAAATCAAACGACGTGAGAATGCTTTTGCTCCCTTCCAGCAGCAGATTGTTCATCGTGTCGCAGCTCACGCCGCCACTGATGAGGGCCTCCTTCGGGTGGAAATATTTGTAGTACTGCGGCCGGACAACGACATCTGCGGAGAGGGCAAAGGAAGGGAGATGTGAGTATACTTTCTGAGCAGGAAAGCAGGAGTAAGGACAGCGTTCTATGCTAATACCGTTGTTAATGGTCATGCCGTAGTCCTCCAGCAGGAAGTTTACGTTGGTGTTGAACTGCACTTCACCGCCCTCGCCCAGCAGCAGCAATAATCGTCCTCCATCATTAATATAGTCCTTAATTAGTGAGACGAGTAAAATTAGTTTTTTTTTTTGGTATTGCAACAGCTCAAATGACACGGCCCACGGCAAACGCTTACCTTCAGATGCTGAAACTCGGTCTCAGTAAATTTCTCCTGCGGTCCCGCCAGCACAAACACGGTGGCGGATTTAAGGATTTCGGGCGTGATCTCACTTTTGTTACTACCGGTGGGGCGGAAAAGGGAATGTTAGGACTCGTAGCATACTCCCGGGGGTGTGCTTCCCTCAACACATACCTTTCAACGCGATGGTTCACCTTGAGTTTTCTGTGCAGCGTCTTGTAGTTGTCGGCCAGCTTAAAGAGCTCGTTCTTCGAAACGTTGAACAGAATCGTTGGACTGCTCATGGTGCCGCGGGAAAATGTGGATCGTGCCGCAGGCAACCCAGGTACTGCTTAATCACACACACACACGCCGAGGAGAGCCAAAATTCAATACCGTTGTAGGTTTATTCCAACAAACATCCGGATGCTTTAGAACCAGCGCTTCTTGCAAGAAAAACGCACATAAACAACAACGTCGTCACGTGCCGTACGCTTCGAAAAACGTCCTACACGCAGAAAATCGCCGTTTGTTTGGCAAAGGTGGGTTGCTATGGCAATGGTATTACGACGCCTGGCGGGTTAATAATATGAGCTGCGCCGTCCGTACGGGCGTTACGGCGAAGCGTTACGTGACAACCAACCAGCTGCGCCACGTGTGCCGCCATCGGGGGGTGCGTATCACTGCCATGGTGCGCTACGGTAGCGTATCGAGCACATCTATCATTTGCGTAATTTTCTCGGAAGGTAACACATAGTGACTCGAGTTACTATCGTAGGTGTAACAAAAAAAACAAAAGAAGTTGTTCCATGCTGGAAAATTTCCAAAATCATGTAAATGTCCTTTGGGAGCCATTATCGATTAAACGATGATTAACAAGCACAGCTGCGTGAACGAAACGCACGTGGTGTGTGTGTGTGTGTGAAGCACAGCTACAAAAAAAAAAAGATAAAAAAGGTCCCGCAAGGAGCTATTTTAAAAAATGGTTCCTTTTTTAACGGTCGTATTTTGCTCGCAACATTTCCTTCCCAGTGCCAGAGTCTTGTTAGCCATTTTTATCCGCTCCACGATGGAGCCAAATTTGTGTACGGCTGCTGCAGCTTGCTTACTACGGTTTGTGACAGGGGCCCAAGAGGCAGCAAGTAAGTAAGTATTAAATGAAAGTGTTAAGCAATTTACGACTCTGTCAGCTTGGTTACGATTCATTTATCTTGCCCGTAGGATCGCTTACACGAGCTCTCTCTTTCCCTCTCCTTTTCTCTCGCTGCTTCGTCTTAAGACGCGGGTCAACACCAGCCCTGACACCATCCCTCGAGAACGTTACGCGAATCGTACGTACCACTGGCCAAAGTAAATGCAGATGGTACGGAAATACGCAGGGCTTGACCGATCGACCGGCGAACGACCACGACGTCGTTCACACTTGGCCGGGGTGGTCCACCACGTTTCCCGGGGCTCCGCAGTTCTTAGTGGTCTTAGCATCTGTGGTACGATAAAATCATGTTTAACATCTTGTATTACTGGCCCGCACTCGCGCTCTCCTCACTTCTGCCGCCTGTGGTGCAAATTCTATCGCACCTTTGGCTTTGGCAGTCCCCGACATGGATGGTCGCTTGCTCGGGCTGCACCAGGAACTTCACGCTCGATCGAGCTGTTTTTGGGTGCACATTTTAGGCATTCCCCTTAGCCGGTCCCCCGCAAAAGCTCTAATCGGTGTATCGAAAACCGATTCAGATAGTGCTAATTGGAAGGGGCGGGGTAGCTACTCCAACCCGTTTCTGGTGCTTCCGCTGGAAGCTGGACGAGCTCAGCCGGGAAGAGGGTGGGTGGGAACGAGGGAAATCCGAAACCGAAATCGGTGGGTCCGCGGTGGGTGGCGGGTCGGCGGCGCCGAAATTCGGTCAGGAAACGCATCGGTTGGTGTGAATTTTATTATTTTGCAACCACTCGCCTTATCGCGTTTGGCTTATCTTCGATTTATGGCACCCGGTATCGATGGGTGACAGTGTACGCGCCTGGTTCTCGCGCGGTAGGTATCGCGGCCCCTGCGTCTTGCTCGCCGTTCCAAATGCACGCCCTCGTACGAGGCCTCGTACAGGAGAGGGGCGGCTGAGAATGGGCGCGATTTTGCGAGCTGTCTGTGTGTGTGTGTGTGTGTGCGCGCCGTTGTGTTGTGTATGGTGGAATGAAATGTAAATGTCTTTCGCATCGCGTTTTAACATTTGGCTCCCAATTAACCCTTAAATGTGTATATGTGCAAATCGTTTATTGGGCAGATTTTTATAAAGATAATTAGTGTTTTGCTTTGAAGAATGCATTTTGGAGGACATTGAGCATAGTAGCAAAATGTTGGGCTGTGATAGACAAGACCAAAAGAATGTTAGGTCAAAACGCGAAATATGCCAGACTTTAAGGACCTAGTGTGTGTGAAAGCTATCTATTGTTCGCTGGTTGGCTCTATATTAGAATTCAACTCCGTAACTTGGACGTCTTCTAGGCTGTTCGGATCAATAGACTAGAGTCGATGCAGCGTGGATTTACTAGATTAGCTCTCCATAACCTATCATCGTTGGGCCTCAATTACTCGCCTAGTTACCACGAGCAACGGCAAGTTGCACAGGCTACATTTATAGCTAAAATTCTTGCCAATGAGATTAACGCTCCTTATCTTCTTAAACAGTTAAATGTACGTTTATGTGAGCAATGCCCCACTAATATGTTCGGCTCCTTTCACGATTATCGCTTCACCACTTTGACATTTTGAGACAAAATTTTGTTGGCATGGACTAATCTGGAGAATTAAGACTAATTTTAGATATAATAATTTAATATCCGTTGAATAACTGCCAATAAAATGCAATATTGTTAAACTCATTTATTGGTTTTGACCCAGTCTCAGGTGAATTGTTTGAGTCATGGTGAAACCATTGGACGATAACGGCCATAAGGAATCGATAGCAGGAGATCGATTGAACATTTGTTATCATCTATCAATGTCTTATTTTGCTATGAGTGCTTAAAAAACCTCCTAGTAAGTGTAGTATATCTATGTATATTGACATCAACTACCAGAAATAGGAAAATGGATGTGAAAAGGTAGTTAAAATGTTTGGAAAAAGTATCTTGAATTGAAAAGAGTCGATATCTGACATGATCCGATGGTTAAATATTTGTTATTTGAGCTGAATTAGCGGAAATTGCATAATTGTTTGCAATAGTTTGTGCTAATTTTGATATATTTAGTTATTATCTATCCAGAAGTTTTATAATATTTACTATATTGGAGGAAATTTATACACCAAACGTACTAAAGAACAAGCAAAGTAAAATGTACAAAAAGCAACAACCAAATCAATGGTATAAAATGTATTAACAGCAGTAATAGTAGAAAGGTTATTTAAGGGAGCTATATAAAATATTGTTTCGTTTTTTGCACCATAATAAGTGTAAGTCTCTGTTCTTGATATTCTCGATCATTTTGTGAAAGCCTCGACACATACTGTTCCAAAATTATGTTCAATAGCTTACGTTTCATCACTTTACGAAATCCAAAGTAATTCAAGTAATAAAAATTTATTTTATTTTATTGTCTAAAAAAACTTATTGTTTATATTAAGTAAAATGAAACAAATACAAAAGTATCCACTATCACCTCAAGAGTTAACGAGCCTTTTTACACACCTTTAGCATGGTTCACTTCGCTCCGGTCAGTGGGGTAGATAGTGTGAACTTATTTATGCTGGTACTAGCGTAAGTATCGGCCACAACCATTCCAACCGCATTTCGACGTTTAGTTCACAAAGAAGAACAAAACCACCGTTCCGTTCCGTACACCTTTTTGCACAAGGAAATGCACTGCCACGGCCACCAAGAAACATGGGCCCCAGTGTGTATCTTGCTTAAATGTATATTTGTTCGAGCCTGTTACCAATTGTTGTTACAAGCGACAGCGAATTTGACAGTTTACATCGGCCCTGGTACATGGATTCGATTTGTAAGCTTTGTTGTAGCTTCGTTGCGTTACATTTGGCACTTTTTGAAAGCTTTAGCAAAGGCAAATAAAAGCAAAAACGAAGCAGCAATAAGTACCTACTGCTGCACGGACATGATCCACCAGCGGTCCTGTTGCGCCCGGTGATCGCGATGCCACGCGGTGGTAAGGGGTACGCATAAATATTCTTCCCCGGTGGCACATGCTGAGCGTTGGGGGAGAGCCTGCCGATCGTGTGTGTGTGTGGATGGTGGCGTAGGGTAGGTAAAGATCGGTGCTATACAGCTCGATCACCAAGCTAATGCCTGCTTCCCAGCTCTTTGGTTCTGTGCCCAGCACCTGGTGATGGTGTTGGTGTGTGGGATGTGAATCTTGTGCCACAAGGATCGGCTAGAGAATATGGAGCAATCAAGAACGATCTGCCCTAGCTGCAGATAGGCGCCGTTAGAATAGAAAATAGTGTAAAGGGAAGCACCAAATGAAACGAAACAAATTCTCCTTGGGGAGCCGTTTGGTTTGTTTCTCTTCTTTCTTTTCCTGCTTCTCTCTTCGCTCTCTGTGTCCCATTGTCCCCGTGGTTTAGTCGTTCCCTTGCTTGTCTCTTCGAGGGGTTATTTATTCCCAACAATTATGCTGCTCATGTTGTGACATAAATTTTCGTTAGTACTATGCTTCCCCTCTTCCGGGAACTCGGCTGGAGCTGCATGGGGAGGAGGGGACTGTTTTTGGTTCCCCCAAGGGGATGGCCATGCTCTCCTACTCACCGTGTAGGGAAAGTGCTGAAGTGAGTTATGGCTATTTGAACTGATTTGATTTTTATCACCATCGAAGATCTGGCGATCGTTTGCCTTCTTTGTACCATGCTGAGGCATTTTTTGGTTTTGGGAACGATTCGGCGGACAACAAGTGTGATCTATTGTGATTTGTTACAGTTATTTGCAATTTAAGCAGCAGCACGTGTGTGTATTTTTTATCAGTTTGATGGATGAGATAAGTTGATTGCTTGTTCGCTCGTGAAGACTTGGCGAGACCTTGGGATATTACATTGACCTTGATTGGATAGGGGCTAATTTTGATTCGTTTGCTTGCTAATGCGGATGGAGCTGCTGACATTCCAAAGCAAAAGAAGGGACACTTCCTCAGGCCTGATTTTCAAAAGAACGCTCTATGTTTGTGAAATAGGAGTAACTTAGTGGGACGCTTTGAGAGAAAACGCCTTCCAGCGTATGCGTCGTTAGGCAAATATGAAAATAGCAAATGCAGTAGTGTCCCACAGGATTGTTGCAAAGTAAGCAACACAGCAAAAAAAAAAAAAAACAAAACAAAACAAACGCTGGCACTCGAAAGAAAGCAACAGGAGATGCTCCTTGTCCATGTTACTTTCTATGGTGCTACGAATCCATATGCCGCTGCCTGGGTCCAACTCAACCAACCGACCGACCGACGTTGGATCCGATGGATCACAGTCCGACGCGAATGTTGTTTAACCGTAATCGGATCCCCAACAAACTAATTATACTCAATAGAACGCTCAGCTATGCCGTGTTGTGCTCGGCTCGGGCGGGCCGTGGATCGGTGAAACACGGGTGGAAGCTGAAGCGGTCGATTCAGCAGCGTCCGTGTGGGTGACAAACGCGTGGCTTATCGCGAGATGCACATCGACAGCAAATTAATTTATGCACTCGTCCCAACGTCCACATCCAGCCCCCTGCATTCCCTAGCTGGGATGACGCTTGGCCACTGTAAACAAATGGTTTGAGCGTGAGAATGTTTTGGAAAAAGGGGGACGGATTGGCGCTTGTGTGCGGATTTGTAGAGCTGGTTGGATCATGTACGATCGTATGAAAGTGGCATTTCTTTGCAGTAAGAATTACATCATCTTTCAATTGGAATATTGTTGGAAGTGCTATTAGAACATGCCATTTATCATAGCTGTTGAGTGTCTTTTTATATTGAGTACCTTGTTGTTCTATTGAGTACCTAATATCATCAGATGACACATGAACGAGTTACTGGGTTTAACATTTCGTCATGTTTCATAAATCGTATTAGTACAGGGCAGTTGTTCCGCGAGCCTCCCCTTGTTCACACCAAAATCTATTCGTTGGCCGCAATATCTACATCGAATATCGATGGTAAAGATGTCCCATTGCAAGTATAGATTGCGTTAATCATAACTTCGTTGCATCGCGGGCCGCATACAGAACCCTTGGGGGGACTACTTCAGGGTTTCCCGGGTTTCTGATACTTCTTGAACAACTTCTGGCGTAAACTGGATGTTGACTCGATGGCACTCTTGTTGGAATGTCGGATTTCCAATTTGAAATGTGTTGTTTGCAATTAAGCGTGTCATCAAATCTACATCCCTTCACACAGAATTCAGAAAGGTGACACACTTTATCAAAAGCGCTTTAAAAGTATCGCTATCCTTACAAAACAGTCCAGAAAGTGTGCCAAAAGTATTGGAACTCCTGAAAATCTCTATAAACTCGAGGACGGTGTACTCATTGCAGTTCAATTGCTAAAAGTTCACGAAATTCTTAGCTCCATAAATTGTCTTGATAAGATATGTTGCTACGCACGTTCCAGTCCATCATCCACTCCAACGGTTTTGGTCTCTAATTACCATCTCTATAACTGTCCTTGATCTGGCTTCCTCATGGCCCAGGTCAGTAATTTTTGAAAGTTTTAGTGCTTTTGGATTCTTAACGTATCGGACTGAAGGGTAGATAGCTTTTAAGAAAATATCTATTAGATATTGATATCTAAATGTAGGATGGAAGGCAGAAGAGCCGAATTTTTCAATAAAATCCAGCGGCAAGGAATATGATTTATTCACACACCTGTGATCTAACAGTAATCAATATCTATTTGTTCTAAGAAGACATAGTAATTACAATTTTATTTGAGATTTGAGCTGGAAGCTTATTCGATGCTTGTTCGATAATATTTTAATCAAATAAACGTTGAAAGAAAACACAGCGTGTTAAATATTTTATTTAAGTTCGACTAATCATAATCGTGTGAAAATCCCAAATTTAATTGACAAGTGCTATCGTTATCATTACAGTCCGATTGACGGTTGAAAAGCATCGTTTTGATAATTTAAACTGAATTATTATTTTAAATGCAAAACAGTGCAGCTATGAGTGCAACAAATCATCACTTGATCCTTCCCTGTAGAGCGATGTTGGATGTGGTTGTCAGACAGACGACAGATTGGACAGGTTGCTGGGGGAAAACGACGACTGTCGTGCGCCATCTAGACGTTGTTTTTTACCCTTTACCTCTCACGGTACGAGTCTAGTGTCAGGTGGGTTTGAATGTGTCGTCCTCAGCATCAATCAACCCCTCACGTGTTGGCGTTAGCGCATGAGAATTAAAAAAAAACGAACGGAATACCACCAGTACCCGATGGCCTTGTTTCCGTTTGTGCGTTGGCCGGAAACCGCTCTGGAAACCGCTGACGGATGCGGTCGGCGTTGCGTTGCGATGCAATGCACCAGCTCTCCTCTCCAGCATCGCGGCCGAACCGTAAAGACGATCGGTTGCGGTTGTGTGCCCCCGGGGTCGGCTCCAGCCGCCTGACTGCCTCACAGAGCAAGGCGGAAAGCTGTTGACATCTTCCAAACGCAACGAAACCCCGATAGTGCACGGCAACGCTTTGTGGCGGTGCTCGCCTAGGAAACTCCGTTTTCCCGGTTGTGCGCAGGATGGTAGATGCGAGTAGTTGCGAGGGAGTTCAAATAGACAAATGCAACCGGCTGGATTGCTTCTCGAATTGCCATTTTAACTTGCTTTTGTTTTAGGCGAACTGCAATGGAATTTTTCATCGTGGTGCTGCCCAACTGGCTAGTGTGCACTAGACACAATCGTTGTACAATCATGTGATAGTGCGAAATTTGGGTGCTTTTTTATAGTGTGGAAGGAGCTAAAAATATCCATGAGTTGACAAAGATAATTGTGTTAAAACGTTAAGCTGAATATGTTTTTGTTAATACGGAAAACGCTAATAATTTCATTTCATTTTTAGGATAAAGTATATTTAGATTTTTTTAATTATATTTTGAAGCTTTTGCTGTGCAATGTTCTGAAATGGAATGAGTAATAGCATTATATTTGGTAGATTTCGTTTCAAGTCTATATATGGCAATACTTTAAACTAACAGAAATATTTACCCCTATAACTTTCAACATCTCTTGTCTCTGTAACTGATAGTAACCTTTGTAGTGTTTTGCTAAACTGATACATTTAGGTAATTTATTTAGGGATAGACCTGTAATAAGCTTGAAAACGAACTTGGCTATCTATAAATTACTGATGTTTTTTGTTTAATTTAAATTATAATTGTTATATTTGTTATAAATTGTTTGCCAAAATGGATGGCCAAAAACAGATATCTGTTCTCAGGGCATTTTTTCCCTGTGTATTTAAACCCTATTTCAGGCATGCTCGGTTGATTGGTATACTCATAGTAAGAAAGTCAGCACTTTGTATGCGAGGCTCGCTGCATACAGGACATGAGCCTATACTACTACAGTCGTAGTACCACGAGACCTTGAGTCCTTATACAATTCGTGTTTATAATTCATTTATATCAAAAGTTCATAAAATTCATGAAATAAAACCTTACTTTGAAACATATTGGACATGTGTTTCTAACATCAACAAAAAAAAGTTCCATTATGCGAAAAAACACTCACACCCACAAACATTGGCTATAAACGATAAATGGCAAACCGGCTCCATTTACTACCGACTTCCATTTCTAAACCATTTCATTTCATGCCCCGAAAGAAGAGCAGGAACATGTATCGGCAACATGCATCACAAGTGAAAACATTTTAGAAGGCTTCTTTCAATAGAAAAGCAAACAAAGCAAGCGACGATTGATGTGCGCTCCACGTTGTTCCTTCTCCAGCGTGATGTGTGTTGCAAACGAACGCATCGATGCACTTTCGGGACGCGAGTGCAGAAATCCTCTGCTCTGTAGGAAATGAGATATGGCCCCAGACAGCTCTCGCTAGCGTTCCGTGTCGCTGAACAGGAGGAATTGTAACGGCTCCTTTCTATCGGAAAAGCTACAACGCTTTTCAGCCCGGTGGCGGGGTTACACCTTGCGTATCGTTTATGTACAGTGGCTTCCAGAATTTGTTCGCATAGCTTGAGGGGCATGGTAAGAAATTTCTTTCGGGAGCTACTGTAAAATAGAGTTTTTTTTTAAATATTGTCATAAGGTAAGTTCAGCCAGCAGCACACATTATCAATCGTGAATCCTTTACCTGTCTATGGAAATGAGCCAATTGGATGCCAAATGAGCCTGTCTAATAAGAGTGCCTTATAATCCCCATATAATAATGTAATGGGAAGTGACACAAGATTCGCGGGATTATGAGGAGAGGTTTATCACTAGCGTGTCAAAAATATCTTTTCCTGTGTGAAACAGTCAAGAAGGTGTGACAAAGTTAGCAGAACCTATGAAAAACCCTGTACAGCGTGAGAAAAAGATTCGTTAAACTTTTGAGCTCTCAGGCACGAATTTCAGTCTGATTAAAAAATTGCAGTCTTTCGAAAGTATTCGCTATTATGTGTGTGGTTTGATAGCAAATTTAGTACAATTAAACCTCCAAAAAACATGTTTACGCATGAATCAGATTTGATTGATCACGTCCTAAGGTTGTAAGCTAATTTTCGTACCATTCATCAATCAACATAGATTGCTCGAGTAAGATTGCTGCCGCTTCCAAACCAATTCCAATCTCCAATCAACCAAAATCCAATTACAATCCTATATGAATATTTCGTCTTAAATTTAATCATTATAATATCATTGAAATAGAAAATCTTCAGCGGAAGGAATTACAAATTATTGGGTTTAGTTCGATTTTATAGTAAAAAAAAGGATGGCACCTATGGTAGAATTCATACGACAGAACTGAACTATTTTTGATGCCATACTACATTAATATTTGACAGACAAATTTTTACAATTCCATACAATTATGGAAAGATTAATGGAAATTATCACAGTTCAACACTTTTATTCTGACCTGTAAAAAGGTCTTTGTCCAAAAGGCTTAAAAGAGATTTAAAAGAGAGAAGCACGGTACACAATTTTACCTCATCACAATATTTGGTACTAATTTTAAGGACAATAACAATAATTACATTTTCTGTTCATTTATTTTGTCCGTCACTGTCACCGCTCAAGCGCATTTTCCAACCAAGAGAAGGCGGAGCCAACCATGATCTCAAAACGGGGCTGGGCTTCTCGTCGGCTTGGGTTTACATAACTGGGATGGCATCACCAAAACTACGCAACACGCTGCTGCGTCCCGTGCCCAATGGCGTCCCGTGTTTTTGGGCTCCTTTTTTTCGGTGACACGGTATGTTTTAGGATGATTTGTGCTATTGCGATTGCGTGCGCTTTTGTGGTGTTGATGAGAGGGAGAACAATTTCCATTGAAAATATACTCTCACACACACAAACGCTGTGGCAGAATCGCAAGCGACGGTTGTCAGTGTTGTCTATTTTTCACAAATATTCAAACAGGATAAGATAAAATTACATTTCATGAAGCACTAAGCTGTCGCTGTGTAAAGGTTCTGTATGTTTGAGATGATTTTTTTTCTTTTGAAAAATTCCACAAAATTCACAAATTTGCAACACTGTAGCTCTCCAAACAATGTGTGTTGGTCCTAGAGGCCAGGGAACCTGAAAGTGTTCTGATCAATTTCAAACGTCCTGAAGCATTGCTGTTGCTGGCTGTAGTGTTTTGCGCTTTTAAGCTCGCTGATCGGTGGCATTTAATTTGTTTTGCGAAAATTAAATGCATACGAGAAAATTGCCTCTCGGTGTACGCCGCATTACCGTAATCGGATACGCGGTCCGTTGCGAGGATGATGTGGCCGCACGTGACGCCCAGAGGGACCATGTGCACGGGCACATGTGTCTGTGTGTGTGTGTGTGTGTGTAGTTGGGAGCATTTTCTTTGTATTTTTTTACATTTTTAATTTTAAACATCCTTATGGTGGAACGCTTACGCATGGCGAACGTACGGCGAGATCAGCTTTCATTTGGCGTTATATGGTCATTGATAGCACCAACTATGTAATTAAACGATTAATTGTTTTAAATGATTTTGTCAGTGTACTTTTGATGGCGCTATGGGAAATACGAGCAAGTGATGTGTGAATGATCGTGCATTCTGAAGATGTTATAATTAATAATTGTGTAATTTTATAGGTTGTGTTACGCGTTGTGTTAGTTCATTTGATTGGCTTTTCTGTATTACTTCGTTCATTTTGCTTCATTAGTCAAATTGATTGGAAACCCATTGGAATTAATTGAACAATTAAAGAAATAAGTTCAAATTGGCTAAATAAATATAAATAAATATTTATCTATACAAAATTGTTGTAAAAAATGCGTTGCGCGAGTAAGAGAGCAAATCAAGCATTTTTAATCTAGGTATAGTGCTATTGTATTTGCTTCACGAGTCCTATTTTTCCAAGTTTATTTACAAGTTTACTATTTCTCTTTTATTTAGATTATTTTTATTACGGCTTCGGCTTATATAATGTTAATTTCTTTTTTCCTTATAATTACGTTTAAAACATATTCAATTACAATCATTAATGTTAACAATTAACTTAGTGACTTTTGCTAGCTTTTTTTTTGGTTTCATTGGAAAGGGTTTTTTGCATGTTTCCCGAAAAAAGGTTGAATACGATCTATAATTTATTGAGCTTTTCCGATAGTATATTCGACAACTCGTTTAATCATTGTTTGATGAAACTTTTCCAAAAATCTTTTGTTAAAAAAATTACTAGGGTGATATCAATTAATCGATTCAAAAATTGTAGGAAACGGCCAATAAATCGTGGGACGTTTCCAAACCCACCATAAGGGAGAACGCTCATTCCAGGCAAATTGTCAGCGGAGAGGACACACTAGAGTAGCAATTGTAATGATCAATTCAATGCCTTATCGCTTGAACTGCTACTGAAATGAAACTGGTATACTTAATCAGCATATGGAAACCTCATCCTGGGGTTTTGTACATAGAATATGAAACCTCCAATTGTGCCAAACGTTTTTGTTGATTAATTAATGCCACGAGCATCACGAACGCCCGGAAGGTCTGAACATCATTCCGATTAGCTTGCTTGAAACGGGACCGGAACCGCTACTCAGCCATATCATCGTTTGGGCGCTGATGCTTCCGCGCTGTTTGTTTGACCAGCTCGAGAGCGAGAGCAGCATTTTAATTACAATTTACAAATGCACCTCCCCACACACGCACCGCACCGCACCGGACCGCACCTAATTATCATCGTGTCCACCATCGCTACCCACCCCCCCCCCCCCCCCCCCCCACTCGATGGGTAATTGTGCGAAGAATTGCTTAAATTAACGCCATTAATCATCTGCGTGTCTCACTCGTCGGCCGCTCTGTGTGGACCTCCACCTCGGTGGGTGGCACGGTTGTGAAGGAAAAAATGACACAAAACGGCAAATTTTTCCCTCGGCAAAGTACAAACAACAGCGTGCGGATGCCATGCAGTGGGGTACGGAAAATGTGGAAAAAGTTCAAATAGAAAAATGCCGCCATCGGATGGGTGGGTGGGTTGGGGCGAGTAGATGCGAGATGATGGGCCACGATGCGCGGCCAGTCCTTGTGAAACTTGTGGAAAACTTCACCGTACGGGTAATTCAACACCTTTTTGGCTTGTTGTGTGCGGCCCGGCGCGCTGGAAACAACTGGCCAAAGACGCCCCAGTGTCAGGCGAACAATGGCAGAACACACACTCGCAACGGCAAAGGATGAGATGGTGCCGCTCCACTCCACTCATCCTTCGGTTCGGTTGGGGGACCATTAAAACACGGTCGGAATTTTCACGTCCCTTATCGCAAGGTGACCATCGGTGATTCGGTGTCGTGCGCATAGGGAAGCGCAGGGAGGAAAGGATTTTTGCGCGTTTGGCTGCGACTGCCGCTTCAGCAGTCAGCAGCGCGCGGAGACGATAAGAAAGCAAAAAGGAGACACGACAACCCACCACCCTCAGATGAGGCAAAAAGGGCAAGCAAAATGCGATGCATTTATGCAGAACCCGACCGGTCGTCGCGGCTGTAATTAATTATCACATTTATCGGATTTGTTCATCTCGCGTACTGTAAACACTTTTGAGTCGCAAAGGGCGTGGAGTAGGGTTGTTTGCCGTAGATCGGAGGCCACTCGGGGCAAGAGGGGGGAGAGGGTGATGGTGGTGTCCGACTGCGCTTGTTTTTGTGTACGTACTGTTGGCGTGTTTAGCTTTCTGCGGTCGGGTTTAACGCTGCTTCTTCGCTGCAAAAGGGACGCGTTCCGTCCGTGTAATTGCAGTAATCATTCTCACATCATTCTTCTACTTTGTTTGGGTGTGTGGTTTTTTAGATGGCTTTTTTTTCTTGATCTTACATGATTTACCTGGCGTACAAAGCGTTTAACATGAGTTACGATCTTAAGTGTGCAGGTTTTTTAGGGACACCATCTTTAGTTTGCTTTAATTGCAATTACACAAGAAAATGATTTTTCACACAATCAATGTCCATTTGGAAAAGCCTGCAAAATATTAAATTGTTTGGCAATTGAAATTAAAATTTTATTTAAAAATTTCAAATTAAAAAGGGTTTGAACAAGGTTTGTTAGTTAAATGTGCAGTGTATTTATTCAATTTTTCCATTTGCAGTAGAACACATCAATTGAATCTACCAGGAAACGAATTGTTTTCCATATAACTTCTGGGGTATGTTTCGTCTGGAAATTGCTGTCAATAAGGAACGTTGTAAAACTTCAGAACAGTTGATGATACTCTTTGTAGTACACTTGATGATAACTACAGTGTATTTTTTGTTTATATAATAAAATTTTTAATCATTTTTCTTTCGTACTCAGTGAAATTCTTCTCTTCTAGTGCAACTCACAGCTTAATAAGTGTACACAAGTGAAACACAGTCAATCACCACTAATTGCGCTATAAATTACAATTTTTTTAATTGCATTGCAAGGTGTCTAACTAGTGAACAGAATATAATTATAGGTATAATAAGATGGATTGATGCTGGAATTATGGATCAGTTTTTGGTCGCTATACTGACCTCAGCAAAGAAAGATCTGATAAGTAGATTAGTAAACTTTTCTGCGATTTTTGCATGTAAGAAATTCGGTTTGTCTAATAATATTGAGCTTAGTATATCTGTGAAATGTGAGCTTACGGAGTGAAAAGTATGTCAGATCCCTACCAAACTATGGTTTGGTAAGTGTAGATGTGCGATGCGTTTACATGATTTGCCATAGTTTTTTGGTTGTTTCTCAACATTGTTTGGATGCTTCCCATATTCTAGGGATTTGTTCCACGACACAAGTGAACTTTTCCCTGGTATTATGCATCATTTGTATTGATAGGATGATGCCAATACATTGTGGGAACGATTCCAACAAGGAAAAACTGAATAAATCGTGAGACGAACTCAAACGACCAACAAATCATGGGAACCCTTTATAAATGATCATACCAATGTGGATATCACTGTGCAGAAGGCACAAACAGACACGGTGTAGATGTTAACAAAAGTGAGCTTTAGTATAGTTGTCGTTTCCTTATTTTTGTTATTGTTTGGAGCAAAATTATCATTTGACAGGGGATTCCACTTGATTTCGCAAGTGTAGCAACGTTGAACGCAACTGCAGCATTTGGCACAGGGCAAGCGCATCAGTTGTTTTCAGAGCGGCATCACGCTTAAGGCAACCTTCGCATTTGTTATCACAAGTGCGGTAAACAATATCAACAATCTCCAATGGTGCGGATTCAAGCAAGTATTAAACTAAATTTGTTTAAAAGGATTCAGGTCAATTGGCAGCTTGAAAAATTGATTGTTACAAGTTTTAGAGAAAAAATTCACAATACTTATCCACGTAAATTTACAATTATGCAGGACGAACACTTTACGCTTGTCAAATCAAGTAAAAGACCCTGTATATACCCCATCCTAGCTTGGGATATTTAAAAGGATTTGGCTGTCTGCGACTGACGGGTTTATCGATGGTGGATATTTAGTTCTGCATATGGTGGAAACGATCCTTCGGAAAGTCCAATCCCAGACGAATATTTTTGTTAGCATTGCATTGAAAGGTTATACTAAGGGTGATTATTGTTATGATTTACTTAATCTGTCACAATTGTCACATAATGCCGGACTTTGTAATCCATATTTGATCAAGATCCGTAAGACGAACGAAAAAGGAAACAATCATATGCCTTATGAAGCGATCAAGATATCGATATTTGATGAGTATTAATTATAAAGATTTGGTATGATTTTTAAGTAATTTCAAATAGGCAAAACGTAAAGCACTCTACAATTAAAAATAAAACAAATATTTTATATTTATACTATTCTTGTTAACTGAAATTTCTGTCTTTATTTTCCGTCAATTGTAACGATGTTAATTCCATAATGTTTTACTGCATTGAGATGTTCATCACCAGTTCCGATTGAGATGCCGCTATCATTGTCCTGATGTCCAGCGCCAGAGCGTGGACAACACAATTAAACGTCCGCAAGATGAGGCCGGTTGCTTCCTCCGGTTCTTCCGATGGCCCGGGAAGGGGGTCAGTGAAACACCAACCCACCAGCCCTAAAAGCCGAGGTGTGGAAATTCTGCGAATAATTGCGCCTGCGCACACTCCATTCCAGGATGGGCACACACACACACACTTACTCATTTTCCGGGCTCCATTTCATGCGGCCGATGGGGGTCCACCATCCGCCGGTTCCAGTGAATCGACCTGACCATCACACACACGCGTACGCTTAAACACACACACTCTGTGCACCCTGCCGAAAACAATGCGTGTGCCCTAGGGTGGTGTGGGGCTGGCCGGCGTGCGAAGTGAAAGCTGATCCGTGGCCGGTTTCGATTTCCACTCGGATTTGGCCGCGAAACCGCGACGTGCCTGTCGTGACAGAAGACATGAGCGCACGTCGACGCACGATACCACCGTGGTGTCGATCTTGATTTGAAACGAAAAACGAAATAAGCGGCCACCCGCCACCCCTCCCCATCGCTGCGGCTGACCTTCCCTTACCCTCCTGCCCTAGGGCTGCCCGTGTGTCTGTCCCCCCAAAAAGGTTTTCGCGTGCCATGAAGAGGAAGCAGGAAGGCGCAATTACTCCCACAGAGAGTGTATGGAAAAGACAGGGAGAGAGAGAGAGAGAGATGATGGTGGTGGTGACCTGAAACGTAACCTACCGGAACCTTCGAAAGATCATCTCCTTATCGTGTTACTAATTAAACTATTAAATTTAAATCAGTTTACATTCAGCGTTCTCACTCACTCCCCTCCTTTGGGTGTGTTGGGACCTGAAACTGACCGACCGCGTGCCATGGGTCATATCACGCGTGTGCGTGTGTGTGTGTGTGTGCGTATGCCCAACCTGATGGAATGTAACAAGCTGTATAACACAACACAGCAACGGGTGTTGTTGAGGTTTTTCCTCTTTGTTTCGTGGGGAATTCCTTGAAAATCGGTGCGTCAACCCGGTGTCACACGCGACTGATTCTCAGTTTCTCGTACTGCTGGCATGTTTTGTTGATGTTTTTTTCTTCTTCTTTCTTCTGTTGCCTTGCTGTAGCCTTGTTGTAGGTGTACTATATTCTGTTACATATCTGTTTTCAGCTGCTTTCTTTTTACAAAGTTTGTTGTCCGCTTTGTTTCCACGCAATCGAACATTTGAATAGTGGCGATACAAAAAGCTAGCAATGACTTTCAACACTTGCGCAACGAATGAGTGCAAAAGCAGCCCCTTCACTGGGACAGTCGAATTACGTCGAACCTCCCATTCAAGGTGTGTATTTTGTTGTTGCTTTTTATTTGCTAAAATTCAAATGATCGTATGTTAATGTTTGAACATGTTGCCGCGTGCGCACGACAGCACCGCCGTACCACCGTAACGTAATACAGCTCCATTTCACAGCGCTGCAACCGTGTAAAGTGGTTGGCTGGCGTAGATAATGTTGTTTTAAGGAGCTGAGATGTGGGATACACCTTGTGGCTCATCAATTCAGCAACATTTTTGGTTGATATTTGATTCGCTTGCCTACGTTCTGGCAAAGAGTGCGTGTGTTATGCAGTGATGCAAAATGTCATGAGTATCACGAAATTTTCACCAGCGAAAACAATGAACGTATCCGTGGTAGCTTGATGCTCATTGTTGATAGTCAATAAAAGTGCGTCATGACATGCTGAACACGACATGTGAATTCTTGAGTCCAACGCGATACTCTGACTGACAAGCTTAGCTTAATGGCCGCATAAGCATAATCATGACTATTGCTGGCTGTGTACAGTGCTGCCAAATATAACTGTTTCATTCACCAACGCTCATGACTGAAAC
>KB666732.1:1334721-1348814 GCA_000349065.1 Anopheles quadriannulatus | reverse complement strand
AAATTTCACCTGTGATAATCGCAATTGAGTACGTGACGCTGACAAGGTTTTTGTTTCACTCAGTTTTTTTTTGTGATATTGATGGTGACATTTTGCAGCACTGGTGTTATGTACGTTGGCGATGAAGAGAGAGAGAGAGACAGAGAGAGTTGTTAACATACAGATTCTTGGTAATTGTTATGTTCTACCAGGGTTTAAAGACTAGATCATCTACAAACAAGGGTATTGCTTGTGGTATGGTTTTTTTTTATAATCCACTGGAACTAATGTTTGGATGAACAGCAGCTGATGAACATATGAAATTAGTAGAAGGATTTTTGGCAGTCGTCAACCCGTTCCGTCATGGGTTCATGCCCCGAATAGACCGTGTACCCATACGTAGGGACTGACTATCCTGCTATGGTAATTAAAAGTCACTGAAAGCCAAGCTCACTTCTCACTAGTGGGTACAGACAGGCGTTGACCGACAGCGGTTGTTATGCCAAAGAAGAAGAAGGATGTAACATGACTTCAGTAAAAATGAGTAGATTGAAATTCGCGCTTCACTGCCATCCAAACCTTCTGTAGGTTATATATTGCGAAAATCGTTCATCTGTGATGTACTGTCCAAATTCACTAATGGAGGAACATCACTAATCTTCAAATTCATTAGTAAACGTGTGCATTTTACTTAAACTGTCAGCCAGGTACCTAACATGTCAACTAAACTGAAATAAATGGAGATTAGAAAGCCTTCATTTATAGAATGGCAACTGTATTCCACGTCACTGTCTGCTGCGTGATCTTCTACTGCCAATTTTGCTGCATGATCTTCTACTGCCAATGATATCGTAGGCGGCCATGAAGCCTAAAAAGAGAGTCTGCGCAAGGTGTGTTTATTAAGGAGGTGAATTGTTAGCGGGTTTTCCGGGCGCCATCATTGAGTATTGTTATGTCAAATCGCATACAATTTTCTGTACCCCCCTCCAGCCCTCCCCGATTTTAATACCGGAGCACCCAGTATTGTTATGTCAAGTCGTGAAATGTCAATTTGCTCTGAAGCACTTCACCTCCTAATATCCATACACCTTGAGTCTGCGTAGAGGTCTGTTGCTCTCGGCGTTACTGCATCACTTCGGATTTCACCTAGAGGCAAGATTTTATATGTAGTGGAGATGTCTGCGTCAAACCTAGCTCGGAAGTGGAAGTATACAGAACAGAAACTTGGAAGATATTGTATATTGTGTTAATTTTGTTGAGTTGTTTGTTTTACATCTATTTGAAATGTGTTCATTCAATAGTTCGTTTCAATGTTTTCGTTAAAACGTTCGATACTGGCATGGTTTTAGCCATTGTAACAAGCGTGATTACCAGTATCGCAAAACAGTTCCTGGCGTATTCAGTTCGTTGTTTGTCTGAAAATTTCGAATTTTCTAAGAACCACAAGGAATACTGATGATCTACTGAGTTTTCACGGCATGCACTGTATGGTATAGAGCTATATGGACTATTCAATGTGGTATTTGATCAATACTTTTTATCAAATCTTCAATGTTTCCGAAAAATTAAATTGGATATATTTTTTGGTTTTATCAAATTAGAATATTTTTTAAACTCATGAATAAAGCGGTTGGGATTTTACATTACCTAAAATGTCTTTATTTGTATGTTATTGTCCTCTTTGCCAGAGTATAACCGTTAAAGGCATCTCATTCAATGCAAGACCACACAAAAAGTACACAAGAAAACACAAAAAATAGAGCAACTAGAAACATGCCGCCAGAAGAAACGGGTACGTGGCAAGGGCTCAGCAACTGACCCGGCACACATTTCATTGAGAAGTCGTAGAAATAAAATTTTCTCATAGATGAATGACGTCCGTGTGTGCGGTAGGCCACACCGGGAGAAGGGACACCGTGCTCGTTTCGATGCGGTCATATGCATGTGCTCCCGTTATGAATGAATGAAGGGAAAGCCTACGAATGGGGCCTGTTTTTTTTTTGGTTTTTGTCGAAGGCATCAACGAGCGTGCTCTCATGTGTGGAGTGAATTTCACGGTACAAAGAGGAGAGGGAGGCGGAAAAGCCAAGGCTTCTGGTTGATGGATACCGACGTTTTGGGACGTCTGTATGAATTTATAGTTGCCTTTTTTCCCCCTTCCCTTTTGGTGCCTCTTGCCTTCTCTACGTCCTGACCGCAAGTCAAACATTAGCCGGACGATCGGTGGGACGGACAAAACCCTGCAGCACATAAAAAAAACCATGGTGTTAGTTCATTCATGGATGATGGGAACCTTTGCGCGCGCGCACACACACACACACATTGGCGAACAGGCACCACGGTGTGGCACATCATCAGTACGGTACCTTGAACGGCGCGGCCCCCTGAAAGAAATGGTTCACCACCACCGGGCAAGTAAGGAACGTGGTGCGGGTGATTTCCTGTGTCACCGGCTTCGGACGGTCGTTTTCTGTCTCGACGATTACCTTCGTCGGTTCGGTGGTAGCTCCATCCCGGAGGCAAACAAAGCAGGCCCCGAATCCTTACAACTGTTTGGGGGATTGCATGGGATGCATGGGCCACGGTGCGTCGGTGATGAACCGTGTTTGTGTGCCTCCACAGGATGGATGCACTCGAGCGATCCTGAAAATGGCCTCCTTTACCTTTTACAGGATGTATTCGGGTGTGTCTGGTGAGCTGGAAAGTGGAAGACAAAGGAAGCAAATGAAGCAGCATAGAGGCTAAACGTCGGACAGTGCAAGTGGTTCATCGTCGTCGTTAGGAGCAACCACGCGAATTGAAGCATTTAGAGGTTGTAGCTTAAGACGTGATCTGTGTTTTGCAACAAAAGCACCCAAATATTTAGAATCATTGACACAAACTAATCGATTTTGGCATTAAGGGCAATTTTAAGTATTGTAGACATGGTTCAGTCAAACTATGTGACTTTTACACTTGTCGACAGTTTTTAGATGAGTAGTCAAAAGTCGCGCGTTGAAATTGCGATTTTCCAATTGCACGTAAATCGTTTTGAACATTGTGTTCCAGTTAGAAACAAGATCATAAGGCATAAAACTCAAAACCTGAAAGAAAAACTAAGGAAACAATATGATTTACCAGGACAATATGAATTGCTTCTGCTAATCGCTATCTTTTTGATGCAGTTTGGTTCTTGTTGCCAAAAAACACATGACGAAAGGCTTTTATGATGTTTTTCGTCTTCCAAAAATTGAAGAATAAGAAAAGACTCTGTACCCTTACTTCTCATAGCAATGAAATACACACTAATAATCGGCTTGTTTCACTTGACTGGGTCTGAGGCTAAAGCAGGCACAACACACCAGTGAACCGTGATAAAGCAAAGCTTGACCGATTTAAAATACCTTTTGACATTTCGTGGCTTCTTTCACGAGAACTGCTGATTTACTGGGAAGTTTTGAAAGCATTAACAAAACATATTTGAATGTTTTCAAACAATTTTGGTATTATTCTTCAAACTGATTTAGTGCGTCCCTTTAACACTTTTCAACTTAACCGAGGTGATCATGGCACCAGGGGGCTTTGCTCGCGAGAGGGCGAAAAGCAACTTTTATCCTTGTCGAGCGAGATGATTTTGACTTTAAGTGACTCGGGTTTTGGTGGTGGACTGAGTGCCTCATCATCCCGTCGAATGACGCGTTGACTGACGTGGACCTAAACAAATATTGGCTCTGGTAAGTGGCGGTCTGTTTCCGTCCCCGTCCCCGATCGCAGTTCCGTTCCGGCGCATAAGGAAACTTGTCCCCCAGCTTCCTCTCGTTAAGATCCTGTGGACATTAAATGCACACACAAGCATCAGCATCATTGATGTGTTGGGCACTACTATTGATGCTGCTGCTGCTGCTGCTCTTTCGCACATACTTCATGCACCAGATGCCCTGCATTGGTCCGATGTAGGAATTATCTGCACCGTTGTAGGAGAGATATAGAGAGAGAGATCAGCCTTGTACTTCCTATGAACCATCAAAAGGATGTCCCATTGCCTTTATGTACACTTTCAGCCACTTTTTCGAGTGCTAACCTCTAGCAGCTTCTTGGAAGCGATGTAGCTACACCGTAGATTGTATCCTCACGATTAGAGACGATGCACTTTTGTGCACGGCAAGGGTGTGCTCGAGGGTTACAGGGAAAATGGCAGCAAAATGTGTCGTGCTGCAGTTACAATGCTCTATTTGTGAGAATGAGGGACTCTACCCAAAGAAGGAAAAAAAGAGCTTCCCTGATGCACGTTTCGCAGTTTTGAGCTCAGGTTTGCTAATCCGCCTTTAATCTGTCGTGTCCCATCTCTCGCTCGATGCCGAAGCCAAAGGAAGGAAAGTTTTCGTTCGTTCGAATAATGGGAGAATGTGCAACCGAACATTCCAGGTGACGGGCGCTTCCGGCCAAATCCATCCATTCAATAGAACGCCGGGCAGGTACCTGTTCCTGCCAGGATCATTGTAGTTCTTCTGAACGATGAAATGAATAAGGTGACATATATTCCTGGGAAAGCGATCGAGGGGGCTCTAGGGGCGCAAAATGGAGTGTATCATCGTGCGTCCCTGATGGGAGTGATTGTTGTTTCCAGGACGGCGGAATGTGATGGCAAAATGATTTCCATCAAAACGTAGATCGTGAGAAGCGGTAGGATTCGATGGTGATAATTTAGAAGTTGGCGTTTTAAAGTCCCTTCATTTGGGCAATCGAGCGGAATCAGTCTATTCTGAGGGTTATTTTAAGACGTTCTCGACAATTTAATGTGCCAAGAAGATTGCATTAAGAGAGACAGCTTAATGTACAACAATCGAAGCACATGAACGGAACAGATATAAAAAGATGACGACATCAATGAGGGTTTTTGGGATAAAATAATGCAAAATAATTGGATTGTAACGTTTTGGATGTGAATGATGATTCTTTTTTGTTTATTTTTGTAAATTCTGCGTAAACGTTTTTTATTTACATAAAATAGTTTGTCTCTATATTTACTTTCACCTACCCCACGGTAATGAATTTGCTTTCTCGAATGCATTCTTTTCACATCCCCGAAAACTGCGTACGAAGAAAGTGCTGCGGAAAGGTGGCGCACGCCTGGAAAACATATGCCGCAAAGTAAAATACCGTTGAAAAGCCAAACAAATCGAAACGCAAAAAGGTCGCGTTTAGTGTGTGAGCAAACAAAGTGAGCAATAATGGCTCAAAATCGATCGACCGCTGCACGTAGCAGCAACAGCAGCAGCAGCAGCGCCCCTGTTTGACATGTGATTCACCTCTCGGGGTTTGTTGATTTACTTTCTCCCTGCACAGTACGAGATCCGATCGATACTGCTCCCTACGCCACTCTTACTAAACGTATCCTAGCAACCAAGCTCAGCGGAGTTTCGTACGGCGACAGCACAGCGCATATACTGCCAATTTGTGGGATGAGTCGTCGAGTTCGTTGTGCCACGTTCGTTTGGGGGACAAGCGGGCAGAAGAAACACGCTCGGATGGCTTCTGTGTCTGCTGTGAAAACATACGTTTGTGGCCTGTCCAGGCACGAGGGTGTTCGCAACACAGCAGCAGACACCTATTACCATTGTCTATGGATAGAAGGGTGTCAGTCGACCCCCGTTCCTTACAGGGGTGGAACGGTAAAACAACACACGAAACGGTTCTCCCCCTCGAAACTGGTAAAAGGTGGTACACACGTGTGCGCGCGTGGATGCGGCGTCCCAAAGCGAGATGCGTTATCCTTGCAAACGGTGGCAGCAAAAGATGGCGGCTCCCGGTTCCAAAGTTAAATGGGGGGAATATCTGGTGAAGAAACATCGATTTTTATCTGCACCAATCGACGACCCTTCATGATTGGTGACGGTGGCGGATGCGCGCCTGCTGTGCGTGTGTTAGTGGGACGCAACTATGGCAACGACCTATCGCGTCTACTGCATGCGAGCCGAAATCCATTAAAAGAGATGCCGACGAACCCCGGTGTATTACCACCCTTTGGTGGATGGTCTTTAATTGATGCTCTTCAGCTCAACTTTGTTTTCTGCTTGCCCGTTTGCGGTATCAAATGTACTATTATACCTCTAGTTAGTGTGGGACCCAGTTGGTGGGGTAGAAGAGGATGTGTTGCTTTTATCCTGAGGCAAATGTTCGAGAGCCAATGCGTTTGCAGGAATTAGACCAGCAGAAGGTAAGCATTTATTTTTAATTTCTCTACTGTAACCACAGCTTTTAATTAGGGCCTGTGTAATTTAAGGATGATAATTGGAAATAAGACAGGGAGATTTTATTAGAATTAATTGATATTTAGCAGAAATACTAATGATATCAGCTTAGATGTAGAGATCTTATGTCTTCGGGAATCGTGTGTATTCTTATAAGTGTGTTCATGATTACCAAGTGAATCTGTCATTGCTTGGTTAACAATATCCTTCCATTCGACAGTCCTACCTTAATAGAAACGTAATAGTTTTACTTATTTAGCATGGGCACTTAAACTGATTTACTTTATCTTGGTAGATTATCCGAAACCGACGAAAAGTATCTCTGTATTGTCTACCAATAACTTTATGTCGTAAAAACAGGCATTCTAAATAGATGTTTATGAGCTGGTCTCGTTAGGTGTCATACGCATGACACGTCCACACATAAGGGAGGGAGTGTGCCAATCAAACTCATATAGGTCATGCAGCTCATCACTTCAGAGTTCTCGTTCACAAATGCATTGCATTTCATTAGGATCTAAACACATCTATAGGATCTTTCGGTAATTTGTCTGCGTCCATTTTTAGCAAAAGGAGCTTTCTTAAGTTACTGTAGGTTATAGTTGAGTTGACGTCGGGCTAATATGGTTACATTAATAACAATTCTACAGTTAGCTCGGTTCCTGGTCAATGTCTTTTGGATCTCAAGAGTCAGCGGACTACTATCAACGCTCTAGATCGTTATCAAATTTTACGGTCATGCCAAGATGCTAGAACACCTATACTATATCGATATTGTCATCGTTATTCTTCCAAGGCCTTTCGCCCAGACCCAGACCTATCCCTGGCCTTCTAATCATTGACTGGAGCTCAATTATACGCTTACATCAATGTACGATCATTTAAATGTTGATGATCGTTCTTAGAAACTTGCTTATAGATACTTCCAATTTCCAAGGAGAGTTTGAATGTCCAAATCCAAAACAGTAACATATCTGATCCATTCCTATCTTTCGTGTTGTGTAAATTTTATGTCTAACAATGATCCTTCATCCATTTAGAGCAGTGAATTTCTCAAAATTTTCACACCCTGATCTTTACACAGCTTCATGATGATTCACCACAACATGCAGTAAATTATTCAGCACACCTTCAATTCCGAATCAATTCTCACCCGTACAAGGCTCCCTTTCGCTAGTATAATATCCACCACCGCTTCAGAAAGGCTTCTGTTGTGAGCGTTGGAAAGCCATAAAATGAGCGCGGATACATTTCCCCCACATTTTTCGCCACGCAATAAAACATAAAATATCATCTTTAAAATCTATGGAATCTCCACCATGAATTCCCACCGTGTGTTGGCCCATGCTCCACAACACTCAACCCCCCGTGTGTGTGTGTGCTCCTTTCTAAAAGCCGGACAACACCGGACCGGGCTGGACAGGAGACGGATAGTGGAGATAGTTGTAAAATAAAAATCTGTTTTCTTTACGATCGACCAAACGAAACGTACGAGCACGACGGGCTGGTTGTGCGCGCGTGCGCCCCCCTGTGCGCTCGTCTGGTGGTCTGGTGCGTATAAAATCATCACGTTTTGTTTTGGGACTGGTTCCTCGATGCCTACTTGTTAGTTCGCTTCCCCCTGTGTACTCCGTTGCTTCCTACATTTGTTGGTTGGGTGAAGCTGGGTGAAGATATCGATCGAGAAATTAACCATCGACACCTTTGGCACACAGTGTGGTGGTGGACGCGTTTTAATTTCTGTTCCACGCTGACCAAACGCAGACTCGATACGGCGTCCGATTGGAATGGGTGGCGCGATTCGGAGCTAAAAAACAGGAATCTTAAGAACTTTGAAGTGAAGCGGGGAATGAGGGTGGAATTCTACAGATGCGAACGAGGTGACGATCAACGACGACCACCACCCGGGATCCACGATCGGGACCCTTCTTCCTCCTACTATCTCCGCCTGTCACAAACGACCGTAGAACATAAGCACGATCGGGGTGAAATTGGTAAAATATTTAAATTTATTATTAAATTTATTTTATGGGATGTCTCATTATTGAATTAGATTGATGAGTCATGTGCGTGTGGGTATGTGTGTGTATGTCTGGAACGACGGATCGGAGAATCCAGAGTGTGTTTTTGGGGGATGGTTTCTGGATCGCGTTTCGTTCGCATTCGCGTCAAAATGTCAACCGAAACGGTGAGAAACTTTCTCACCTCGCCCCGCTGATCGAGGGAAAGACACACACACAAAAAACACACGCACTGAGCGCTGCTGGAGCTCACACCGAAGATAGCTTTAGCTATGATTTGTTTAACGAGCTGACCGGAGGAGCTCGTTTAATGGAGCAGCTAAAGATCGTTCTGACTTTTTGGATTTTTGCATAAAAAGCACCACCACCACCAGCTCCTCCGATCGGTTCGTTTCCGCGGGATGCGCGTTAAGATTGATCGCCACCCCGCGAGCGTTCGACGGTTCCGGGAATCATTTTTTGGAGCAAACCATCTACGGTGGTATCGGTGTGGAAACCTTGAAGTCGCCCCGACCACTCTGTACTGCGCTGTACATAATTTTCTGCTTGTGCAGAATAAGTTCAACCCCACGATACCGTTCTCGGAAGATCACGATTGATGGCGGTGGACGGGACTCCATGATGCCTTTGCCCTGGTTGACAACTGGTGGACCATACCGTTGACGAATGGCGCACGGTTTGGTCTGATCTGACCGTCGTTGTCGTCGTCGCCGTCGCCTGGTCTTTGTGCAGAACCGACAGTTCCGAAGAATTGCTTGAAGAGTTCTTTGGGATATTGACAGACAAGGATCAGTGATGTTCTTGTTTTTAGCAACCAACAACCCCCTGTTCCTGTTTGTTCCTCCATCACACAGATGTGCCAAACTCGGGCCAATTAATTTACGCATGATTGGCCCACCTGTCAGTTCCAATTAGTCGTGGTCAAACATTTGCACCTTTTGCTGGTGTACCGTACGCTTCATTTTGGGGCCAGATTCTTCGCAGATAGCTTTAGCTTTAGGGAGGACAATCTACTGGGAGGAGGTATTAGCGAAATTGGGACTAAGGGAGTTAGTCGTGCTTAACAGCTCAGAAGGTATAAGATGAAATTAAGGTTTACAAGAGTTGTCATTTACGAGAAATATCTAACAAAAGAATTAACTCTCGCCAAAAAAGTGTAAAACCTAATTGAAATTTGTACCATTTGCAAGAGGCCGTTGAGACAAACTTAATATCTTGTCCAATTGCAAGTAGACTGTCACTGTAGATCGTTAGTTTTGCCCACTGTGTGCGCTTCAGTTCATCCTCAGCAAGGTGGCGTCAAGACGCCAGACCAGCCCGAGAGCATCCCCCGCTGACACCGTCGGCAAAAATGGAAGAACCTGTTTTCCGTGCTCCATCTCGAAAAAAAAGTGTACTCTTAAGGACGAAGGAGCCATCATGTACAACCTGTTCAGTGTACGCCTTTTGTTGTTTTACCTACTGTTCCAAGCATCTGCCCAGCTCGAATATTAGTGGAAACGATCGTGTGCAACACAGCCAGCCGACACAGTTCCGCGAATGTCTTCCAAGCGAGGATCTCTGCACAAGACCACCGAAGTACACTCGGTTCGGAAGATACAGGAGTGTCTCCAGCAGATACCAGATGGACCAAACACCGTGGTTAGAAGTTACGAATTTCATTTTCCTTATCTTGTCCCAAGGATCTACAACCAAAATGACGATCGCCAGGGTGTGTGTTTTTGTGTGCGAGTGCGAAGCGCAACCATTACCACCATCCAGAAAAGGGGAGAGGAAGAAGAAGGTCGATGTGTTTAATTTATAGATCAGATGAATGCACACTGATAAGTGGCGTGAGGAATTGATAATTTACATAGATACTTACCTACCAACCGGCCAGACATTCTGCTCGAGTCGAGCGCTGGTGGAGCGCTATGCGGAAGAGCTGTGCGAGAGTCAGAATCGAAACCGATCGAACGTGTGCGCCATTTGCTCCAAAGGAAAGGAGGCAAAGGAAAAAACACACGGACACGGCCGTCTGATCAGGCGTCGCGATGGGAAACGATTAGAGTTTGCTGTGACAAATTTTTATGGTGCATCGTGTGCCGGGCGCGCTTCCCTTGGCCGTTCGTTTGTTCGAACGATCGCAAATGTTCGACAGCATCGATTTGTTTAAGGTTGTGTTTGTTACTTTGTTTCTTTATTTCAATGTTGCTTCTGATGGTTCCTCTCCTTTGGCAAGTCGAGCAACAAGGGGTGGGACACCCCGCAGCGTGTCATATTCGTTTCGGAGAGGACAAATCCAAACGCTCGGGGTCGAGAGAGAGAGAGAGAGGCAATGATCAAATGGTTTATGAGATATTCGATCGAATCACACCGATAATGAAGGCTCGTCTCTCTGCCCGTGGTCGTCGTGGTTGGGAACTCCCGAAGCGAAGTTCCTGGATGTGTGGCGCACACAATTGAGTTATGATGTGAAAGGAGTCATATTTTCGCTCTGCCTCCGGATTTAATTAGTGTGTATAATTTATGCGATAGAATGGTACCGTAGATGCAGCTGTACGATAAAGCGTTTAGATGCGTTGTGATTGGGCTGCAATATTTTTTTGGGAATTATTAATATTTTGTATCTATATAGCACCTTTTTTTTGGTGCATACTTTGTACAAAACTCCCTTTCCAGTTTGGAATATAAACCATATGTTGCAGAGAATGTCCTATCTTTTTAGCCCATCGAACGCAAGTGCAATCGAAAGGATTCTCCGTTCCATTCTAGACGGTCGGCAGACACACACATGTGGTTAGGTTAGGAGTGAAACATTAGAAGTTGAGCTGTCCGTTTAAAGCATCGGTCGAGTCGGCCGAGTTCCCGTTCCAGACCCTCCCGATCAGTCAACATTAGCGAAGGGATCAAGTGCGTGGTGCAGAAGCATCACAACAGCACAATGTGCCGGTGTGGCGGGTTTTGTTTTGTTGTACTTCCCATCCCCATCTCTCGACTAGCCCTTTCAAGGTTGCTTTAAACCGAAGCTGTCCAAGTGGCAAAGTGGCCACAATTTTTTGAAGGGCACGATCAAACACCGTCCAGCCCGGGGAGGGACAAGCCCTCTCATGGTAGCGTGAAACCCTTCAAAGACTTTAGGGACTGAAGCAAAAAACACAAGCTGGAACATGCTCTTCTAAAACACACTAATCCATACACACACATACACAGGCTCGTTTGTGAATGGCAAGTGCTTCTTTAACGTTGGATTTGATTTTTGGGAGTATTTTTTTTTTTGTTTGCGCCGCTCGTTGGTTGTTTTGCAGTGAAAAAACCAACTGCACATTGCGACCAACGTGGCTGGGACACCCGATACACCCACCACCACCAAGCCCGAAAATTATGCGAAATGTGAAGCATTTAAATATGTTTCGGATTATGCTCTGTGGCAGACAAAACAACGCGCGGACACACAATAAGCTTATTGTATATTACGCCCACGTTAAGTCCTCTGCTAACTGCTTCGATGGGGTCTCTTTCCAAAACCCAGAAGGAGGGAGTCTCTCGGACAAAACGGTTTCAGCTGTCGGCTAAGTAGAAAAAAACCTTGCCAAAAAGGGTGCAAATGTGAGGGCTTTTTATGTTGTTTGGCTGTTTTGGTTTGGAAGCCGTGCGTGGTGCTAATACGTACAGGGTTTTGTCTAGCGTGGTCTAGCAGTTGGAACGTAAGACGTCCATATTGCGAAGGTATTTGCTCCCTTACACTACCAAAGAAGTCACCATTACGCATAATCCCTTTTGTGCCGGTAGCTTCTGAGCTTCCCTTTTGAATGCTTTCTTGTTTGCTAACATTTTTGGCATAAAACCTTCGAAAAGCCGATACCAAAGCGAATTGTATTTGTTTTTTTTGCTTGCTTTCTTACAGCTTTTGCTTGATGCTATTGTGAGCTTTTGAAGCACACTGGCTGAATGCTGATGCTTTTTATTCAAAATTTTACCACACCGCAGAGAGCAGTTGCGAGAGAGAGGCGGCCACTGAATTGATTTTGGTGGTTTGGGTTTTCAAAAAAAGCGGCTAGTACACAAACTCAACCATTCCACCCGAGCCAAGATTTGAGAATACCAACCGCAAGAACTCCGGCCACGATGCTCACGTCAATCACTGCTCGCCGGTTCAAAAAGAAACACAACACAACCATCCTTAACCAAAGCCTTCTTTCGTGTCGGTACGCTTGATTTAGTCCGGATCTAGGGGTGCCCATCCGATTCGGGACGTACCAAGGGCACGGCGATGACCGCAAAAGGCAAAAGGCGCTGCTTACCAAAAATGGACTACGACCGATTAGCCAAACTGATCGACGAACTGAGCTCTCGCTGGCTTTTTCCCGTCTCGCCTCTACCGTCCAACGACTACATAGTCGGTTGTTAGGCTTCGGCCACACAAACGGCACCTGACCCACGGTGCTAGCTCTCTCTCTCTCTCTTTCTCTCTGAAACCTTCACCCTGTGGCCGTCCGGGTGGGTGATCGGTTCGCTGTACCGTCAGTCAGCGGTTTGATCCCTTTTTTCTTTCTCCAAGGGCCCCGTAAGATCAGCTTTCCACATTGCATCGACCAGGGATCGTTCGGGGTCCCTAAAAATTCGGAAGCCAGATACTGTCATGCATCGTTGAAATCGATTACTTTTTTTCGGTCCAATTTCTAGGAAAATTTCATTAGCGATCGCACCTCCGGGCGGGCGCAGCCGCAGCGTCAGTTGCCGTTTGCCCAGCGTAGTGTGTGCGTCGATAAGGTGGTATGTGTTTCCTGCTTCTCCGCCACGGGACTTTAGCCTAGATTGAGATGATTGGGATGGAATAATCTTAGCCGGTGGGCTTCACTTGTCTCGGAGCCCTCAAGGCAAGAACTAAGCCGTTGGGTAAGGGGTAAGGAAAGCAGTTCCCTCTGTGATGCGTTATGTAAACAAGACTCAGCACTCGGTTTCGTTATCTTCTTGTCAGCGCATTGGAGTGATATTCTGGACGGTGGTGGTGTCGTCGTGGTGTTCTGGAAAGCCGTGGGAAAGCGGGGCTGTGTCTCGGCAGTACAAGAGTCAAAATGTCTCAGGTGCATGATGGAGGATTAAGGTAGATGACGCGCGTTCGATTTGATTGTTTTCCGATCGTAAAGGAATGAATGATTGAGTGGAAAAGGCACTTTCAAAAGTTGTGAAGGGAGTTTTCACTATCGAGTAAATAATACTACTGATTTTGTTTTAATACTATTTTTATTATCCATGTGTTGAACATTATTCATAACTTATTTGGCTTTTAATCATTTTCCTTTTCTAATGTGTGTTATAACAATTCTTCTTCTTTTTGGTACAACAACCGCTGTCGGTCAAGGCCTGCCTGTATCACTACTGCGCTTGGCTTTTAGTGACTTATTGATTATCCATAGCAATGATAGTCAGTCCTACATATTGGGGACACGATCCATTTTTGGGCTTGGACCAGGGGCTTGGATTAAACACTTGAACCCATGACGGGTTGTACGAGTTGACGACTGTACCACGAGACCTGCCAATTTACACAATACTAGTAAAAATTATCATGTCTTGAAAGCAAATTTTCGATGGAGCTGCTCTCTATTGTTCAATGTTGCTCTCTATTTAGTTAATTGTCTTTTTTGATTTATTTACGCTTGATGTTATGCTTCTTTGATTAGTTTTATACTAGTTAATTTGGCCCGGTTGCAGGTTTAAGCAACATAACCTAAGACGTGTATACTAACTGCAAAGCACATTTAAATGTCTTCATGCAAACATGTAGATAAGCAATCCTGTTTTCTTTTGATGTCTATTTACTGATACCTTTTATAACCGTGTTGCTATCTTGGTAAAGGCTTCTATCCTATTCTGATCC
>KB666732.1:1307059-1331731 GCA_000349065.1 Anopheles quadriannulatus | reverse complement strand
TGATGCCTCGGAGAATGGAAACACCGCAAAGAAATAAAAATCATCCAAGCACCCATAGTTGGTTAGCAAACCGTTCTATAGTGAGTAACTTTTTCGTTCAGGAAGATCCTATAGTGAGCAAGCGTCACCTATGAGCGTGACGTGAGCGTAACGTGAGCGTCACCTCTTACTTCGTTTTGTATAGGGAGATATTTTATATCCTTTTTGATATTTAAATCAGACAACCTTATATTTGTATAATCACTTTGTGGGTTTAAATTGTATAACATGTGAATTGAAAAGCGCTTTTCAACTTTTCAATACGTATTTATTTATTTCGGCACGATTGTATTCATTTCTTGAACTGTATTGTACTGTTGGATTCTTTTTTTTAATTTCGTTGTTTTTATCGATACCAATTTTTGATTTTGATGCCCGATTACAATGATGCTTGAAAATTAGGTTATTTGTAATGTAAGTTAAAACCCCCTTAAAAATAGCAGATGATTTAAATGAAATTATGTATTCATACCTTCACACTTGTGAAAAAAACAATATCATACAATTATAATGATCCTATAAAAATGAAATCATCCTAACATCACCCTTAAGGGAATACAAATGAAATAAAAAAAAAACAAATTCCACCGCAAGAAAACTTCTTCCAAACAAAGGGGGAAAACAAATCCGTAAGCATAATAACCGGTAGAAATAATAACGAAACACTTGTTGAAGAAATCGGACTCCCGGCTTCTCGTACCAGCAACAGCAACAGCACCAAGCACGGTGGCACGGTTGCATGTTCCTATACTACTACTACTACCCCGTGCAACATGACACCGTATCGGATGTATGAAATATTCATTCAATTTTCGGTGTTAATTTGGCCCATTGGGAGCGTTATCACTCGGCACGATCGTTATCGGGCGTTGCGATGAGATGATGAGAAGTAATGGTGGTGGTGGTGGTAGACACATCACTCTCTGTCTCTCCTTCAGCACGCTCCCCCACTCGGTGTAACCACCGAACCTGATTTCCCTCCCATCGCAACCCCATGGCTCTATTCCCTTCATTTAAGCGAGCGAAACAAACACGAGAGCACCCAAAACCCCTTGAGGCACATCACTTTTTTTCATGATTCACGTTCTCGCTACACCAGGGAAAGTGAAAAAGGACTGTTGAAGGGGGTGATTTATAAGATCAGGAAGCCGCATATCAAAATCCACAAATGATATGATTAAATTATGTGGCCACTTTATTAGCCGGCGAGGGAGTGTTTTTCTGTGTGTGTTGGGCTAGTAGGAGGGTGTGTAACGCAACGAGTCCTTACGGTTGTTGACCGCGGTAACGTTGGGTTTCAAAATTTCTGGGCGGGTTGCGCGGCGTACCGCTTGGTTGGTATAATTTGCACACAAAACTTACTCCTTTATCGGTGGAACAGTGCCTAAGCACACGTGATGAGGACGCTATCGTCATATGTGCATGTGTGTGCGTGAAGAGAAAAATGTATGCAATTAATTTTCTCCCTACTTTTGGACGGTGAGGGGCTTGCAAGGGCTTAGTTTTGAATATTGGGAAGCCACAAGAGTTCCCTGGCCTTTCGAACAGTGGTGTATATTCAATTTTTCATGACAATACTTCTAGATACTCAAACATTAGAAGCATGTCTCTAACATGCCTGTTTATAATCCTTGATTGTTTTTATATTTCTATAGTAAATGCTATTTAACTATCTTATGTAATTATGATTTAAAAAATGCTGCTTTTATGATGATTCATACACTTAAGTCCTCATTCTTCGTTTTGTTTTTTAATATTTTTAATTCAACTGTCTTCTGCACAAATGCCAAATGAAGTAAAATTATTGTACTGCCATTATTTTATTTCGTCCTGTCATTTTCCCTTACCGACCCGTAGTGCCACACTCACTGCGCAAACTGGATTTAATCAAACGCAGAAAAAAGGAGCCAAACACGCGGAAACGCTAGCCGTGGCGGCCCATTGTTGCAGACCGACGTTGCAAGGGAAAAGACACCCATAATTTAAGGCAATGCGAACCTGACTCCTTCTGGGGCCCAGCATAATTCCCTACAGCCAGCCGCTGGTATGCAATTATCCCGGTGTCAGGTCGGCGTACAGCGCGAGCGCGCGCACGCTTGCGTACGCCACGATGGTGGTGCGTTTTTGTGCTGTCTGTGATGTTTGGTATGCTTTTCGTTGTTGTTCAAAGAGGAGTTTTCCAGCGCGGTTTTTTTTTTTTGTACCACCCTCTAACTTTGCGCTTTCGCTTTTCACCGGCAGCAGGAAAAAAGTGTAGCAAACCGGGGAAAAACTAAATTATATACAATAACAACCAGCTTAGCGGGATTTTCGGCCCCCCACCCCGTACTTGAAGTCGCGTTTGACGCGTGTTGGTGGTGGGTTGTAATGTGCCGTTTCCATGTTCACACCGGGTTGAGATTTAACACAGGGTGGGATGAAAGTTTGTAGCCACTCGAGCATCAGCACATCACCGTCGCCTTCGACTTTCTTCCCATTTCTGCCGTCAGGAGCGATGTGTCAGATGCAATGTCAGCATAATTTAAGGGGGCGTTGCTATAACAACTTAACTTGTGGCTCTGTGCTTGTCTGATGTTATTGCGTTTGATTAGGATTTCCCTGGAGATGTGCCACAGGACGGGGATCATCATCATCATCGTCGCCGAGGGGTTGATGGGAAGAAGGAATCGCATTATCTTCTCAAGTGCGAGAACACTTTGGCCACTCGCCGCGGTTGTGTTGCTGTTCATTTTTAGCATGGAAACATATGCTTTTGTGTGCTTTGTGTGCTGTTTATTGGTAATCTTGTTTTGTTGGGTTAAGTTGATGGTTATTCTTTTCCAGTTAATTGAATTATTTCAAGTGTTTTCTGTGCTATTGCTGAGTTTATGGGAATTGCTAGAATTTTTCCCTATCATTTTGGCTGTTTATCATTTGTTTTATTTTTTATTTCGTTTAATATGTTTAAGCGGCTTTTTATAACGATATGTTTTTACATTAACTCTTTGTTATTTTCTCATATTTAAATTTCTTATTTCTTCTCATTTATCCCCTAGTTAGAAAACATTTCCCTAATCTTTATGTGTCATAGTGAATCGTTTATTTTTTTGAATTATTAAAAACACTGTATGCATTATAAGCGAAACGTTAACGAATGTAATTCAATTAGGTAGAAATTTACAATCTTTTTGTTACGGATAGGACGTTATTAAATGCCGTTGCCCGCTGCCCATCATTATCCAATGAACGATGACAGATAAATTCTATTAACAAGTCTAGGAACATTTAATGTTTTCTCGCTTTGTTATCCGATCTCTTCATCTATATATCTCTCTTTCTCACACACTCACTCTCTCGTTCGCACTATCTGTCTGTGTCGAGCCGGCTTGACGTGCCTAACACTCGACCGTCGGTCGCTGTCAGTCTTCATGAGCGGGAAGGTTTTGTTCCCCACGGTGCGCGGCACGTGTCCACGGGATGTGGGAATTAATTATCCTGCGATGCTGTAATGTTTTGGTAATGTGGCTGCCGTGCGCTTTTGCATAATTCAATCACCATGTTTGGAAGATGAGCTCTGGCGAACGCGTCTGGTAGTGTTTATAGTGGCCGTTTCGGTGCTGCTGTGTTAAAGTTACGTGGGAAAATCGGTGCTTTCATGTGGAAAAGGCAGTACCGGTTGGGAAGGAATCTTTCACACGAATAGCAGCAATTTTGCAAAATGTCTTTCTTTTGTGGGACAAGTTTGGCACAAGAGCATTCTAACGAGCTTAAAGTGTTTGTGTGACGATGCACACGGAAAAGCACGGAAATTAATTTTATCTTTTGCATCGATTTTTAAGCCCAAAAAGTGTACTTTCTCACGAATTTTCAATCATTATTTTTCAATGGTAAAATTGGAATTAAAGCCATACCCGTTAACAGTGTTGATTAAATAAAAGGCAGAGTTTTGAATGTGCAACCCTTTTCGCTACCTGCTGCTTTGTGTGTGTTTGAAAGGGTTGTCTTGGGAATGCCTAGATATTTATCCCCCTTGCTAGCAGTTGCGCTTGATTTTTTTGTGTGTCTTTGACCTGCGTGCTGCGTAGAGCGTTAACAGTTCGTTTGATTGGAATTTCTTAACCCTTTATTTTAATTGCGCAAGGAAGTGTTCCGAAAAGGATTAACCTTACAAAAAACGATGTTTTTTTTATCCAAATAATATGAACCAATTTTAATATCATGTTCACTGTATGTATATTTCCACCAAACTTATTTGTTTCAATATGCTTTTTGTTTTTATCATTTTACGTGTTTTGACTGTTATATTCTTTCCACATTCTGTTGCTCTGTTATTCACTAGATCTTCAAAGTTTATATAATTTTAAGTGAGTTAGGCATTCCAACAAATTCCAGAAATATTCGGTTCTTTTAAGCAACGTTTCATTCTTACACCGTCAAAGTATTATTAAATCGATGGAAATGATAAAAAAGAAATCAAATTTTCATTCAAGACGGAACTGGAGGAAAAAAAAACGGACCCAAGAAAAGAGACCTATTTCATTCCCAAATCAGTAGAAGAAATATTTGCGAAACCTTTGAACTTTGTGGTCGTGAAAATAAACAAAGGAGAATGACACTTTTTTATGATTCTGTCCCGGGAAAAATCAATCGTAATCAATCAAGAATAGACCCCTGAGTTCGTCCCATTCCTCGTTAGATACTTTCTTAGATGAAATCAAAAGAAGTTTGATTGCAAGAAGGGAACAATCCATGGACCAAGAACTTGTAAAGGGGCATTCGTCACACATTGTTTCATTATTTTTCTTCAAAAAGCAACATTTTCAGCCTCAAAATTCACATGATACAATTTTCACAGAGATGTGAATTAAATGCATTTATGATTAAGTTAGCGAACAAGGGGTTTCACTTAGCTACTTACGATATTACGGCAGGGACGCGCACGCCATATATCCAGTAGCTTTTGCAGCAAATTCAAGGGTTGGGTGTGCTTTATTTCGATTGACCTTACAATTAACGGCACCTTTGCACCCAGAAGTTCAAAGCCATTAATGAAATTGGTTATTTGATACATTTTGGTGTGCCTCTATTTGTCTCCGCTCTTGTTTTTTTTTTAACATTCGAAGGGTTTTCTGTGATAAAATTGGCAAAAGGGTTCCACAGTATGGTATGTGCTGCGCTGCAACATTCGATATTGATGCAGCCCAAAGACCCATCGCCAATAGTTCCAGCTATTGATGGCTCTTAGTTAGGAGGTAGTAGGTCTTCCTGGATCGACATGGTCCATGCTGTGTGTTCTTTTTTCTGTTACGGATGGCTGTTACGGCGGACCCTCGGCGAAATTCTGAAGAAGCATAAGGAAAACGTTAAAAAATGGAAGGCGAGCGAGTCCGGTTGTGTTCGTATTGATTGGACATCGATCCCCGTTTTGGACGCGCACCGCACACCGGCTACCGGTGGTGTGGTGATGGCGTTCAGGGTAAAGCATTCGGAAGGATTCACTCTATCCCTTTACCGGCCGGCGGCCTCTGCCATATGCTACCGTTTTGCGTACGCTTCGATCGAACCTTCCGTTACGTTAGTCTCTTTTTTCTGTTCGGTTTGGGTATTTACTCTTTCGTTGCTTCCTTTCAGGACCCTAATCTCATCGGTGGATAGATGTGCGCGGGGTTGGACCCTGCGCGGGGTTGGCAGGGTCGGCCAAATCGGCAATGGGTCGAAAAATTGGACGCCAGGAAAATAAAATATCCATTTCCAGTGTGCGGCCATTTGTTGTGCTGCAAACACGGGGTCCAACGTGCTGCGCTAGTGGTTCATTTCTCAGGAAAACAATTATTATTTATGGTTGATATGGCGGTGTTGGAGTGGAGTGAGTGATCGATACACACCGCAAGCTTGCGGTGGACCGTATAGGACAGGACTGTACAACTCCTGGCGAGAGGGAAGGGTACTTTTACGTTACGTGTCTTGTGTACGTATAGCGCTCTTTTCGCTCCGGTTGATTGATTTTTTCCATTCGAAACAGATTGGTTTTGGTGCGTTTTGGTATCGGAGTTGTTCTTTTTTTTTTTGTCTGTTCGTTTGGCGGAACTTCTCAATGTTGGAATTCTATTCAATTTCATTTGGAGCTATCATTTTCATTGGTTTATGCTGTACGTATTGTTGTTGCGTATTGTATATGCTGTGGGCTCGCGTGGCCAGCATCTTGTCAGTTGCCATTTTGGTGGTGAGATGGTTAAGGTGTACCACCATTAGGCATTGGGATTGAGGCTTTTTTTTCGGGATGGATCAATTCATCAGCGCTTAGTTTGACCCGGGAAGGATCCAATTACGCAGGCGTGCCTTGGTGGAAGGGTAAGGGGGTGCGGAGCGGATAGTACAAATCGAACAGCATATGCTGGCTGCTATGATTTTTCGTGCTGGTCAGCATCAATAATCGGGTTCTTATGTATGAAATATAGTATAGTATTGGGGAATGTTGGTGGGGTTCGATAAAATTATTCGTGACGTCACTTCATTCTTCTTCTTCAATATTATATTTGATTGTTTTTGTTCAATGTTTTAAGTTTTGCAATGTTACGAGTGTTGATTTGAATATTTCCATACGATTGGTATACAAAAATTCAAAAAACATGGTACAAATTTGCCTCCAGTACAAATTAACATATATTACTAAGAGATGTTTTCAAGCAGCTGTAACAAAGTCATGTAGCACTGGATACGTCAAGTTGATATGATTAATTGAATCAATTATAATATTTGATGTTATCCTCTTGATTAGGAACTAGGTCGTAATCAACATAATTTTGAAATAGTATTTTTTTGGAGAAAAAACATTAAAATTAATTTACCATTTTTTTTATTCTTGAGGGACGGCTTTGCCTATTGCTTTAATTTACTATTAAATGCATACTGAATTAGTTTAATTCCCGTACTAAAGAAGTAAAATGTGGTGAAATATAGATATAAGCTGGATTTAAAATTAAAAAAATTTATATATAATTTCCGTGCAATTAATACAATATCGTCATACTCCCTCGAATCTTGGTAACGTGAAGTCACCAGAATTTCACTACAAATTTAAGGCTTTCGTGGCGGTTCGACTCGAGACAAGTTGCCGTCATCCAATGACATCAAAGAAAGAAACCCTGTAATATTAGTTTAAAGAAGAATATTAAAATGAAATTATCACTGTTCCATATCATTTGTCAATCAACCTGTTGAAATGAATGAAAGATTTCATTAAAGAAAAAAAACGCTGATCATTTCTCTTTAACCACTTCTGATCGACACTTGATCGACCTTCTTCAGACAACACCACACGCACACGCTGTTCCAGGAACATTCCTACAAAGAGTAGCCCTTTTACTTATGCACCACCCGTCCGGTTCATTCACTAAAGTGCATTCGAAAAAGGTGAATGTGTTGGACCAAAACTCCGGGTGCGTCAAGAAAATCCGCCCCACAGCCTACTTCTCTCAAAACAGGCTGGGTGCTAAATCCACTGCTACTGGGCTGCGGTGCTGTTGGTGTGCGTGCGATGCGAGCGCTAACCCCATATTGTGGGTGCGTTCGTGCTGACTACTGACAGTCGGCGGTCGGTTCGAGATCAGCTACCGTTTTGCGGCAACATTATCTCCCAGCTTCTCTTTTTTCCCCATACCTTGTGTGATCCTTGTGTTCTGCTTCCTGCCGCGATTTTGACAGCAGTCAGGAAACCTCGGGAAAAGCCGGGATTGGTATGCGTGTGTGTGCCTGGCCGGGATTGTTGTTGTGGAAGACGTTCGAGTGATGGTGACGGGTGGCCCATGATGATCCGAACCGAATGTCGGGTGGCGAACGGCACTGGGACGGATCGTACGATGGGGGAAGGGGAGAAAAATGCACGTCATAATTATGAAGCAAACGCTTCGTGTATCTTATTCTCGTCTGTCACTTTTGACAGTTGATAATTTTCAAACGAATCACTATTGCTGCGTTTTGTCTGCGTTTTGATGGTTCTGGTGGGTTTGGTTCCTTCTTTTCTGGAGATTGTTCGAAGCTGGTGAAGCTGGTGCCTTAGGGTACCCCTTTTCATTTACTAGATGAGAGTGGTTACGGTTCTTAGTAAGAGAGATGATAAAGTATCGTAAAATAAAGCCAAAACTTAAGCTGTAGAAAACGATTAATTTATGTTTTCTAATAATTGTGTGACCAATTTCACAAATTAAATTTTTAAACCCTAAACTAATTTCCACTAACTCATTAAGCTGATTTAACGTTTAGTATCTATGCTCAAAACCCTGCCTTACTCCGCATGACGTCCTCAGACAGGAGAATGATCTGGATATAATGATGGCACGCACTTGAACAAATCAGAAGAATGATGCTTCTGGTTTTTATTTTGTTGCTGTGGATGTTGTTGCTGCGTTGCCTTGTATTGTACGTGTGCATACTGGTTATGCTTTGCTCTTTGCTCCTCGGTTCATACGCTGCCCATGTTCCGTTTGATGTGCCGACGTCACGATCGGCTATGTTGCTGAACGTTCCCGTTCTTCCCTCCGCCCGGGATTCCGATTGTTTCTTCGATGGCGAAGAAACTGGTTGCTAGTACACGGAAAAAATGCTCCAAACCGACACACACACACACCCGTAAAAAAAGGAATAAGAAGGAGTGACGGATCGTTATGATGATTTCGTTCGGTTCGGGGGCCAGCAGTATTACATGTGCGGTTTTTTTTCTTCCATTAGTTTCTTCTACCGCGGCTACCTGCCACTGTGGTGCGCTGCTCCGTGTTCAATGTGTAACATCTTATTTGAGCGAGGTAAATGTTTCGAAAAGTGACATATTACTGTCGAGCGGTCGTCGTGTTCGTTGCTGTTGATTGATGCGATTTACATATAAAGCCGATAACAAGGCATTGCTGGGGAGATGAATTTAGATCAACAGTATTGCTGGTGCTGTGCGTTGGAGTTTCAGTTATTTGTTTAAAAATGGGGCGTTTTTATTGCAAAAATTGCAAATGTAATATCTTGCGTATTAATATTTTTCATACTCTTGGGCAAAATTTGAGAATGATTTTATTTTCTTATCATTTTCGACTTATTGGTAGTATCTGATTCAGCCTTGGACGCTCATTTTGAATGCAAGTCTATTATGAAATTGCTGTTATTACTAACGAGTAGATGATAGATTAAAATACCCTTTACTTTCAATTTGCAATTCATTTTTTGAAATTGGGAACTTTTGATTAAAAATTGCATTCTTCTTCTTCTTCTTTGGCGAGTAAGGATTTATCCTCCTATGTTCTACAGACGTAGGTCCGATTTTCCATATTCAGAGGCTTACATTCTCTATTATAAACTTCGACTATCCGGAGTCGTTTAAAAAAAATACATTCAAGTCAACTAAGAATTGCAATTGTTTTTTTTTCATTTTGATTTTCATGAAATTTTAGTCATTACACTCATTATGATGATTATTGATTAATTTACTGACGTAGCATCATTTTAATTTTTGACTCATATTATGGATGATCAAAATGACATTTTTCGTTCATCAAACATGTTTTGTTAGGTTAGATAGTGTAATAGACTAACATAACATATACCCTGTTTTGTTGGTTTATGCGTTCTAACGAAGTGTGTTTTGTTACTTTTCCTGTAATTTTTTTTTTTTTGCAATAGAAAATTCATTCTACCGCAGAATGCTTACATTCTTACTAAGAAACAGTAATTCACTTCCTTCATGCTGATGCAAAGGAAAGGAAATTTCACCCCTTCCGTGTACTTTCGTGTGCACAGCACACACAAAAAAAAAAACATCATATTACAAACAAGTGCACGTGCAATTTTTTTGCCCATGTTGTCGCAGCTTAATATCATTTGCATTGACAAGAATTTGCAGAAATGTCAAACAAAACAAAAAGGACTGGCAAAAGATCACTTCCCTTTTAACAGCAACTAGATGAAATTCCGTATGCTATAGCATTTCTTTCTCTCTTACTCTCTATCTCTTTCTGTCTCTCTCTATTTCTCTCTCTCTCTCCGGGCTGCCATAAAACGTTGATCATTTCGCATGTTGCGCTTGTGTGTGTGCGTGCGTGTGAACGTTGCGCTTTCATTGCGTGTGCAATCATCCCCTCAATGGAAGAGAAGCACGAATGTACATTGTACGCGAATAGCACAAAAGTGGGCGTGGCTTCACCGGGCTCACAGTACATAATAGCGCAACCAAACACAGCACATAATGCAGCCAGCAAGCATGGATGTTGTGTGGAACGATTTTGCGATTGATTAAAGAAATCCTCTTTTTTATACCGTTTTGTTGTTGGATGGTATCCTCTGCTCCGCACAGAGCAGGAGGAAGAGAGAGAGCGCGCATTGTTGAATTCGTCAACCATTTTTCGAATGTAACAAAGGCACAGCAGCAGCAGCAGCAACACGGAGCAACTGAGGAGGTTGAAGAAGCGTTGTCATTTTGCCGGCATCTGCTGCTTGTCATCATACATTCAAAATTGCTGTTTTGAACCACTTACCGAACGCTTCCGTATACAGCATGGCGCGCTGTGTGGTTCCTGTTGGGGAAGGAGAGAGAGAGAGAGCGGGAGGGAGAGGGAGAACATAGCTCATTCAAACGAAATCACATATTAGTGTGGTGATCAATTTAACAACAACATTGTATAATGGTTCGCGGCATAGTAAGCGGCGGCAAAACAGTTCAAACAGTTCGAAACGCCGTAAGGGCCCAAGCAGCAGCAGCAGCAGCAGCACGGGAGTGTGTAATCAAAATGTGATGCAAAAGGCAATTAGATAGTTGGAAATTTGATGCTCCGTTTGGGTGAAATGTGCAATGTGGGATGATTTTATGTATAACATTCCGAACGAGAAAGCGAAATCCTGGGAGGACGGTGTGGTGTGTGCGCGCACGTCGCGTAATGCTGGTAGCGCTCACGCGGGCGAGCTGTTTCAATAAAGTTGCATCGATTGTGCTTTGATTTGATTATGCTTTGTTTGGATCAATCATTTTTCCCAGTACCAGCGTTCATGTACACGTTCACACTGCACAACAACGCTGGAAGTGAGCTCGAAGTGGCCGGCTTATTACGAACACACGCCCTGGTAATGATTTGTTTGTGCGCAGTCCAGTCGGTTGCAGTTTGCAATTATGCTTTTGCGTATTTCATGTTTGCGGAAAGAAGTATGTTGTATCGCGCAAGATTCCACACTCTGTTGCTCTACTGCACCATAACAATGATCGCTCTCCGTACACAGGAAGTGCATTACACTTCATTCATGTATGTGCGCTAGCGGGGGTTGCTTTGCCAATCGATCGGTAACGGGCGAACGTGTACGTGATCTGTGTGTGCTATGTTTACGCAATAAGATTGCAGCAAAACGGTGGTGGCACAAAAAAATGAACAACAAGCAGTATCACCCACTTGCCAGAATGGCCAGAGAGTGCAACAGTTGGGACAAGGCAGACGTGTTGCCACCGCGCACGATCGATGAATGGCATACTCTGTTGAGCCCGTTCCTTTGTTTATGCTACTTTAGCAACATGCCTCCCCATCATCAGCGGGTCAGTCTCAGTGCTCAATGCAAGTTGCAGCGATCAATGCAGTTCAATTAAGTTGTAAAGTTCGTTTGGCTGGAAAGTTCATTGAGTACGTTTGGCTGGGTTTTGCGTATGTGACTTCACAACCCGTTGTGATGAAACGTGATGGACGTGTGTGTTTACGCTTAGCAGCAGCAGTAGCAGCAGAAGTGTCTGCAGGTTATTGTGAAAGGCCTGATCGTTTCCTTGAGGGCAAATTGCCAACAAAAAAAAAGGGAAGAAAAAACAAACTCTTTAAGAATCTTTCATAAGACGACTTAAGCAGCGTACCGAACAGATTCATTAAACAACGATAGCGGTATAAGCAACTGGCAACTTTATTATCAACAGTAGCCGGTGGGCAATATGGGGGTTGATGGATTGTTTACACAATCGTGCCGTGTGCGGATTGCTCTACTTTTGTTTGCTTTTGCAAAACTGAACCCCGAATGAGGTGGAGGATTTGCTGGTTTCGAATTGAAAACAAAGAAACAAGATGGGTGATCATACAAAGGGTGATGATGGTAAAATGAAAGTTGCAAATTCTAAAGTTGGTATAAATTCCTGATGATCGAATTAAGTGAATTTTTATGTTGGAAGGTTACATTTAGTTGCCACTTATTGATATTTCAGGGTATGATAAATGATAGCTTGTAAGTTTATAACAAGTAACAGCTAGTATGATCACTAAACTGTTAATTTCGTGTCCGATCTCGTGGTACAGGTATTAAATGTAGGGATTTTCCTCATGCTCGTCATTAAACGTAACGTTGCCCATATGAACAAAATATTCTAACTATTCTTTGGTTAGGGCCTAAACTGTTTTATACAAACCTCTCTTTAAGCCCCAATTTTCCAAAGATAAACTGTAGAAAAATTGTAAAAATTGTGGAATAAAATACAGTGTGACGCCGTTTTTTGTGAGAACCTTTTATTGGACTGTCCCTATAGCTGCGTTATTAAGGAATGACAGTTCAATAGAATTGTCTGTTCTGGTATTGCTTGCTTAGAATATTTTTTTGATATCAGAGCACATTGTCAAAACAAAAAAAATTAAAATTCCTGGCAAATTTAATATATTTTCATTGAAAAAAAAAAACAAGACATTCGGCAACACTGTCTTGGTTCAACCAAAACATACAAATTTTAAAAATAAAATATCAAGTGTTATTTAAGTATCCGGGCGAGGTCGAGTCCCGATGATCCCGGGTAAATGGCGTAAACCTATACCATCTTAATGTTAGCTTTTAAAGGTATTTTGAATACAAGTTAAAAATCGAGCTTTATCCTGAAGTTTATTGATTATCACTGTATAATCTAAAATGCAGTATTTCCTCCTTACCATTTTAATTTAATTTTTTTCAATGTTAAATTGTGTTTAATGATTTTAATGTTTATTTGATACCTCAAATCGGTTTCTTGATGTCTGCAAAGATCTTCACGAAAGGTCGTAAATGCGTTTAACCATAAAAAGTAATTTAGAGCAGTAGGAATTAGCTGATGATCCTATAAAAAGGTATATTTTCACACTGATAAAATGATAAGACAAACACTGCTACTAAAAAAAGGGTCTATGATAACTAATACTTTGTAGCTCAGTAACAGCAACCATCAAATGTGCAATGTGCTCTCAACATTTTCCCTTAACACTCTTGACCCAAACTCAGTACACCACTCACTCTACTGCACCAAGGAATGCTCTTTTTCTTGCTGCCCTGTGCGTCTTTATGATTTTGCACACAAAAAAAAAAAAAAAAAAAACCCTAGAAAGGGACTCCAACTCCTCCGAATGCACTTTTCACTGGCACTGGCAAGATTGGTTAAAGCGATACCGGGGTGTGTAAAACATGGGTTTGGATTTGCAGGCTCTCGGAGCTCTTGAGCCTGCAACACGCAAAAGCAAGCAAACGTACCCAAGCCAAGCATTACACAATAAAGCAGGCAGCAGGGAGAAGAATACGCCGAGTGCCCTCAGTTTCTTTCCTTCTGCGAATCCATTTGGACTGGGCAAAACCAGCTCTCTCGGTCTTTCGGTACCCATGCATCCATGCAGTTAACGGAGGGCACGCAGCAAAAAAAAAGCGCAATAAGAAGGAAATGTGCGACCGTTTTTGTGTGGCAGCCAAACGGTCTCGCCAGCAGCAGCACAAGCAGCGCACAGGGCCCTGGTGCAACATAAGACCCAGCATAAACCAACCGCACTGGAGGGCTCTTTCTCGCACGCATAGCAACGCATCCCGGCTCACTCTTGCATCGAGAAAGAATCAGAAATCATTCACTAGCTCTTTCACTCACTCACACTCTCTTGGTGTGGCTCTAGTGCTCGCCTGCTATGCTCGTTCGTTCGCTCGCTCGCTCTCTCTCTCTCTCTCTCTTTTGCTGCTCGAGCGCATATGATGAGCTCTTACCCCCGATGTTGAGGGAGATCAAAAAATGCGTCAAAATTAGTTTCCATTTAAATCTCCGTCCGTGAGGATCGTGGTTCGTGTGCGAGCAGCGTGCGTCTCCGTACACTGGTGTCGCGTTTGGTGTGTGTCGTGTTTGTTGGGATCGGTTGCTTCGATCACTAGCGGAACTAGTCAGGTGGAAGCTAAAAGCATAGATTGCGCTGTGTAGAACGACGGAGAGTGTTGCGCAAAACTGTACAACATTAGTGGAAATCGTGTGAAGACGTGTTGCAATATTTTAATATTTTCTGTGAATAGATAATACATACTAACAGCAAAACAAAAAACTAGTGCGAATAGTGTGAAGACCGAAACACCCCCTTGTTAGTGAGTGCAATACGAAGAAACCCCCCTCCCCGATTGTATTGACTACAATTGGAAGTGGAAGTGAAGTGCGAAAACGGCGATCAAAACGCTGTACAAAATCGTACGGATTTTTCGCTGTTCTTCTTCAAAAAGTGATTTATACATAAAAGGTGAATTTTAATTTCTATCACATAAAATTATGATTGTTCTTTTAAAAGGACGCTTTTCGCATGCTTCGTAACCCACCGGGGGTAGTTACCCTTGCTGGTGATGCTGGTACAGACGACAGTAAGGATTTAGAAAGGTGCCACTTCCCAACGGCGGATGACAATTGGAAGAGCAAAGAGTGTACAATTACAGCTTAATCTTCACCACGGCCGTGGACGGAATTCCTAGCCTTGATTTTTCCTATGCTGATGCTGCTGCTTGTGCGTGACACTGTGCGTGTGTGCGTGCGTCAGATGGGGTGCATGTGAACAGGATGAATTTATTACACACTCTCTCGCTCGAAGGTCCTTTTTTCTGTGTCAAAAGCGAGCAAAAGGACCGTTGCGTTTCGCGCATAATAGCCGATGGGCGGGCCGTTGTGCATCGTTGTGTTGTTGACATATGAAACCGACCGAGCGAAGAAGCAGTGGATTCGATGCCCCATGGAAAACTGGCTCAATGGCTGGCTTTCGGGCCAAAGAAGACCCACCATGCAGTTTTGCCAGTTCGTGGAAGCGTAGAGAAAGGAAAAGATTATCCAAGCGTGTTAAAGAAAGTTGTCCGGATTGTTGCTTTTGTATCGAAGCTTCCGAAGTAATTTGAAACTAGTGCTGAAGGAAGCAAAGACAACACACAACAATAACAACACCAAAAAAAATACAATATGAATTTTCACCTCGAACATTAGGGCTTTCATGGACTTGTGTTGGTAGTGGTACGTTTTCGACCTATTCTTCCTTATAATACCCACAACCAAGCTCCCCCTTTAAATCCTTTTAATCAAAATCATTAGAAAAACACAAACACATCCACCGTTTGCTTTCTTTGATCATTTCTGCATGGCTTCCTTGGTGATCGTTTCGGCTACAAATCGTTTCCACGCTTGACGAGGAAGCCCTTTCACCTGACATGCCGCGGCCCGCTCGGTAAAAGGCTTCCGAAAGGGTTACAAAGCGAAGCCTGCTGCGATAATTGTCACAGACAAACACTATCGCTGTAAAGCAGTTTGATGTACACGAGCTTTGGTTCCGCAAATCCGTCGGCAAACTGTGCACTACTGCACGCGCCACAAACATTGTAAACCAACCAAACGCAAACACCCGCAGGTGACAGTAATCCGACGATAATGTTGTTTTAGTTCAACCAACCTTTGCGGGGTGAGCAATTAGCGAGCCGGTCTGCCGGGCGGGGCACGTTCCGACAGTTCGCGACAAACGCGATTGCACTTGCCCTTTAGGCCGACGCGATGCAAATAGTGCAAAACGGAAAGCGAATACTAGAGAACTGCAGCGCGAGGTGCATTCGTGTTCGTCGAAAAAAATAAAGTAGATTACAAAACGGGTGGAACGTGCCAGCCAGTGGCAACTGTTCAAATTAGTTGCACCGTCACTGCACCTACACCTGCGGGCGGGTTTTGACTATTGCAGGCAGCAAGGCGGGTTTGTTTTGTTATTTTGCATGTCATGTCTTGTGTACTGTTTATCATAACTTGTGCGTTTAATTTGGGTGAAAAAACGAGGTTTGTTTAAACAGGCTCCACAAAAAACTGGAACAAAATGAAAAGCGTTGTTTGTACACGCACAAACTTGACATGGTTTTTGATATATTTACTTACTACAAATTGAAACAACTTTCGCGCAGCCACAATGATAAAAGTGTCATGTTAATAAATTGATAAATAATTATTATTTTCTAAACAACCCAAAGTTTGCAAAAAGAATAATTTTGTGACGAATAGGAAAGGAAGTATCAAACTACCAATCAGCTGAACAAAATAATATTATGATCGATTGTACCCGTTGCTATGTACAATATTATAGTTTAGTTTACAATTTATGGTACATCATGCAGTACATTCAATTGTATTCGCTGATTTTACAAATACATTCAATGGTTGATTAAATTTTTCAGCTAACTTTATCAAACCTTCAACAACATCAATGATGTGTTGTTACGATTAAATTGGATTTCGTGCATCCTTTAACATACTTAAAAGTTGTGAATGTTTTGAGATGTACTGTTTGGACCTGATTATTACAGTGTGATGATTATTACACTTCGTAGGCACATCGAATCAATGAATCAATTAAGCTAACAGTTTCTTAAACAGTCTTAAACGTCTTTTTTATAAACATTAAGCATTTCAATTACCTTATTACAATGTGTACAGCTATTACGCATTACAGCTAGGTGCAAGTACATGTACATTTAAGGTTTACATTAACACTACTTTGAAACTTAAAAATTATAACCTGATTAGCCAGGAATCTTAAACTTCACTGAATGAAAAGTGAAATCAAAAATAGTTTATTCCATTCCACCGAATTGCTTCTGAATGCTGTTATCATTGGATGTTTTATTTTAGACGGTGGACGGGTCTGGTGTTTGTAACTAAATACGCCCCTTCAGCCATGAGTATTCTAGTTGCTGTTCCGTTATCTTATCTTGGGAACAATTACACCATGCATTTTAATTTGCCATCGTGTGTTCGAAAGCTACCACATTGCCAAGTAACATTAAAAGTACAAAAATTACTTTCAAAATATTCCGCCTCAATACGGCGCCTGTTAGTCCGTGGACCGAAGCATTTGAACGGATTTATCTGGAAAGACATGCTCCGAACCGGACCGGACTGATCCGCTTTCCGAACTCCAGAAGCCGGCTTTACCCGTCCGCATGTTTACCAATATTGTACCGAAAATACCGCTCTACCGTGTTTAATCTCGCTGGAATCTTCAAAGATCCGTTCCCTTTCTTTCATCCAGCCTACGTTCCCGGTACGTTGCAAAGTACGGTAAGCAAATCAGATTTTATGAATCACTGGCATCTCTCCGTCAACTTCGATGGCTTTGAAGCGACACGCGGGTAAAAGGGTGTGGAACCGGTAGCTACCTGCCCCTAATCCTTTGCCATCTCGTTCGATCGTCCAGAAGAACTCCGCTCCGTTCTGAGACTCCGACCCCTCAGCAAGAAGGGTCTAGGACGACGATCTGAACAGAATAGCTGGAATGTGGCCGGCCGAGATCGAGATAAAGGCCCACCGATCGACTGAAGTGCCCCGACATTCCAGACGTTCCTTGTGCCGCACTGTCTCGCGCGCAAATCCTTCGCCCTCCAGTGCCCACCCAAACCGTCGTCCGATGGTCCGACCTGCCACACACACACACACACACAGACGCACATACACACCCCGTCGGGTGAACTTGAGCCTCTTCTGGCGGCGGCCTGGTGGTGAAATTTCACGGTTCACATTTCAAAGCAGAAGTTGCTTGTAATTGGAGTTGCACGCGCCCAAGTACCACCACCAACACCACCGAACACGAACAGCAAACAGCGGCACGAGAACGCGCGAACGTACTGCGACGACAACGATGTTGGGATGTTGTGCATTTTCGTCACCTAGAGCGGATCGGAACAAATTTCCACACTCATACACACATATTTTTCGCCCGTCAGCAGCGCTCGTCGGCGCGTAATGATGGATAAGGAATGTCAAACATTTTCATTACGGCGCCCTAATTGCCCGATCGATGATTGGTAACCAGATTTGCGCCGGTGCTTTGATGTTGACGACGCGGGGTGCCTTGCGTGTGTGGCGGAAAAGGTGCTAACGAAATGTTTTTCCTAGCGGATGACTGGAGTAAAGGGCTTTTTATGGCACTCTTGTCTTGATGTGGAAAACATTTTAATGCTATTCTACTGTTTTTATGGGATTTTGGATGAGATTTTATACATGCCACGATTAAAACATGTTGTTTTACATCAGAATAGAGGATTTTATGTGTAGTTATCGTTGCGTTTAATTGTGGGGTGTAGTGGGATTTAGTGTGGATTGTGACGATTGAAATGCCTTTTCGTCAATTGAATCGTCTTTGATGCGTTTCTGCTCAAATTTCATTTAGAGTTTATGACGACCTACTGATAACTTCTAAGTCTTTTCTGAATTAAACATTGTGCCAACAAGATTTTAGTAAATTTTATGTTCGAAGACATATCAACCATTGAATCTAGAACTATCAAATAATCTCCATCAGATGTCAGAGAAAAGTCTTTCTCCTACAATAATCATCAAAAAGCTCAGGCTTATCTTAATAGCGTTTCAAATTACTCAATAAGGATTGTAAAGGAAAGATGCTCACTTCTTCGAAGATCACTTAAAGTATCATTTATTTAAGATAACATCTTAATTTTGTGTGTGTGTCACATCGTGAAAAGATCCTCCTAACACCATCTTAACAATTGAAGCTCGCGCGTTATAAATGAATAATCCTCGATCGTTCGCACACACAATCACAAAATACACCTTCACACCGAAACGCATCATCACTCCTCCACGGACCCGCTGACAAATTAGTGTGAAATGTGGCCCGATGGGAAGCAAACAGGCCTCAAATGCAACAATTGCTCATAATGCCTGGCGAGGGCTTCTCCTCTGACCCCGGTCAGAAGGGAAATGAAGAAAAATCCATGAGTCACAGGAGCAGGCAGCGTATCTCCCGCACACGTACCTATCGCACCGGAAGGATCTCTGCGCTGCCGCATCGAATGCCGTTTGTGTGTGACATCGCGTAGTGTATGTTCGCTTGTTGGGAACTGTCAGCGTGCAAATTTATTATTTCAACAACACACCCCCCGGACGGAGTGTCATCCCTTGCCGATGACGAATGATGCTCGCTGATCGCGATCGATCGTGTCTCCCCGGTTGAGGTATACAGTGGAGTTTTTGTGTGTGTTGGGCGAACGATTGTATCTGTCTTTTCTTTTCTGTTTTATCGTTGCAAAAAGTTCGCTTTTCTGTCTTCATCCTTCAAACATTGTCACGCTGATGTATGGTGCATATTAATTTGCTCCCCACACCTTTGCCAGACGAGACCGGTCCTGAACTGAAGCGGGAGGAAGTGTGTGTGTGAGCAGGGAGACGAGAATGTGTGCGAGAGACGCTTCGAAGAATTGGGTCCCATTTTTCATTTGTTTGATTTTCGTCTCGATGCTAATCAACTGGAAATCAATTATTTGATGATAATTTTCATCAACAGGTTTCAATTTGTCCACCAGTAAACCGCTGCGGCCGTGCGACCTCTGCGTAGAACAGATACGATTGGAGAGGTTAGGAGTCTTTGGCAGAAACGGGGGAGGTCCAAGTTTGACACGATTGTCTGGACGAACCGGTCTGTTTTTTTTGTATCGGTGTGTCGCGCACTCAAAACCCCTTCGTACGCAAGACGTACGCGCGTGGCCTTGTGGGCCGAGTTCGGAGAAACTGTCACAAACTTTGCGTGTCTCGGCTTTACTCGATGAGTGCGTAGAAAGAAGCATAACTGTTCCGGTTTGATCGAAGATCTTCTACGCCGTTGCTCGCAGGCCCGGCCGGCCATTCGGTGAAAAGGGAGACCCAAAAAATCAAACACGTCTACCCGGTAGGTAGAGGTTGTCAAAATTCGGGGGCCTCCAGACACGGAACGGGGCCGGCCGCGCTACACGTTGACGGGAGAGAGGACTCGGATCGATAAACGTCAGTGACAATGACGACGACAGATTGATTTGAATGTTTGGGAAGTTTGTGTGTGTGTTTTTTTTTTCTACGGTCTTATCGAAACGAGATGCTTTGATACATGCTGATCTACCGATTACACAGCTGATGTCTCGTTGGAATTTGGTTGAAAAATTGTCTTGAGGATTTTATTTTTATTCTCAAGCCTCAGAAAACAATGCCTCCTCTTGAAGATCCCGTTATGATTATGACATTTTCCAATCATCAAAACTGGTTGCGATGAGTCACCAAAGTTGGTTCTTTGGAGTCGCCAAGACACAGTCCAGATGCAACCAGAATTGAAACCTCACTTTAGAACGTCCAAGGTCCGGAACTATGGTTGCAGAGTTTGTGTCTGTATATGCGAAATCGTCACACTCATTGACGGGTATCGTACCAAAGATCCGCAGCTTCCCCGTGAGCAATAAGATATCCGGCAAGTTCGATTGAACCACGGCGAAGAATTCCCCGGCGGGGGACTCCGTTTTGTTTCTGCAACATCGTCGATTAAGCAATGCAAATTGCCGGAGCCTCTACCCGAAAAACGTGAGAACCCTTTACCGGGATCATAAATTTGGAATGATACATCGTCGGCACCTCTCTCTCTCTTTCTCTTTCTCTCTCTCTCGGCAATATATGGTGTGTGTGTGTTTGTTGGTGTGTAGTACAAAATGCTAAACATGCGCCTAAAGACACGCTCCGTCGGGACAGGTGATCCCGACGATGAATGCTGGGACAGTACTGGTTGGACGAAGATCATCGAAGATCGTTATCGCAAACGGGGTGGGGAAGGGAAAAGGGTGGAACGCTGGTGGTGTGGTTCGAGCATAAAACGTCGGCCCGGCGGGAGGTCCACTTCTTACTAGCCAGACACACAGGGCATAGCAATAATAATAATAATGCTAATAACAATAATGTAAAAGCAATAAAAACTTCTACCAAGAAGAGAAGGGTTGGCAATGGGGGGACGACTGGTACGGGACCGTTTTAGTCACTAAAGCAAAACAAGCAAATATCGTTCGACAAACTCCGAATTCACATTAAAGTAAAACCAAAACTCCCCACTCGCTTCTTTCTAGACAAGGCCAGCAGGGCACAGAACGGCAGCAGCAGCAGTGCATCCGCCACCACCAGCACCGTCCGGACAACGCGGGGAAAAACGTCAGCGGATCGTCATCCACGGGCAATTGACGCACCCGAATGGACAGAGCGAATTGCATCTTCTTGTGCGTGTGTGTGTGTGTGTACGGACCGTGTCGCGGTGCATGTGCAAAGTGTATCTAGATGAGTGATGAGTGTGTATGTGTGTGTGTCTGTGATTTGTACACGATTTGTGCGTGCCGTGCTCTGTGCTCAGTGAACCTATAAGGTACGTCGCCGTTGTCGTTTGAAGTGTGACCAATGAGCCGTTGCGACGAGTGAAGTATAGTGGCGGATGATGTCCAAAAACGACGAACGTCAAACAAACGTCATTTAGAAAAGAAGAGCACAAAAGCAGTTCGTTCGTTCCCAGAGCTCCGGATAACTCGGGCGTGTCAAACGGCGATCGAGCGACGGGGTAACGATCACTACTTGTTGCAGGCGCAATCACCTCTACTGTATAACCAAGCTACTACTACTACTACTACTACTGCTACTACTGCTAACTACCAGCGCAAAACGCACTTATTGCTGCCGCTTTTACTACCATCGCAGAGAGAGAGAGAGAGAGCAAGAGCGTTAACCATACCACCCGGTACATGTAAGTGTGGCCCGAACCCCTTACCGGTTGAACTTTGCGTCGTGTGCGCGATCGCCTGTGCCTGTGACCCGTCTGCTCTCCGTGTGCGTGCGTGCGTGCGTGTGTGTTTCTGTCGATTCCTTAATGGTGAAAATCGTATGAAATGGTGACACTAATGCCTTGTAGCTATATATCTGCCCCCCGGATCTCCATCATTGATAAAATGATAGAGATAGAACCAAAGGTACACCCATAAACCAATAGACCATTTACACACAGACACACACACACACACTCGGGTTTTATATCGATCTGTCGATCGTCCGGGGGTATAATGCACACAACCCGATCCCGCAAACACGGGGATCACGGGTTTTTTAGCCCTTGACTAACACAAAACTAAGCTTGGTTGTGGAGTGCCAGGGATCGCACTCCAGGGGTTGGTGGCGGGTTGGTGGTGTTTTTCTCACTATCCTTATCGTTAGATCATCCTTCCCGTTTTTTTTTTGTTGTGTGTGTTTTAAACGCGATCTTCACCTGTTGCCCGTCGCTTTATCGATGTGTGTTCTACCGCTCCCGTGGTGGTGGCGATGTTCGTTGTTTTGTTGCTGTTGCTGTTGTCCGTTGATCGTTGTTTATCTTCCCTCCAGCTCGCGCGTCCTGCATCGATCGCACGGGTGACAATAAATTTATTTAGTTTTATGACTGTTTAGGGGGATACAAATTATTTAACCATTTGTGTTTTTCGTGCCTCGTCGATGCGGTTTTGGGGTCCGCTGGTCCCGCTAATCGATCGGCGGGGTGTGTGTTTTGTAGAGAAGAGAGAAGGATGATGATGGTAAAATGTAGTCTTAGGGTGTGTTCTGGTGCTTAAATAAGTTAAGTTTTAATTCTTTAACCATTAGATGTTTTCCAAAAACTAATAATTACAGTTCTTTCACGCACACACTTCCGCCAATTTAAAGCCAAAATTTTCCCTCATTAATAATCTGCTAGCTCTGCCTGCATAAAATTTGCATTTCCCTCATCTTTCCTTCCATTTCTCTCTTTTCCACCTCACACACACACAAACACACACAGCCAACACGCTTGCCGTGAGCATCGGTTCCCTCACACAGCACAGCACATTGGTTTATGGTTATTTTTCAAATTTCATTTGTCCGATCATTTCTCATACGCTCCCGTCCGCAGCCATAATTCTTCCTTTCTTACGTGCTCGCCACGCTATCTTCATCTGAAAATCTGTCTTTCTCTGTGTTTTTCTTCCTCTTCCCCTCCCCACCCCTTCCACAATTCCTTTCGATTCACGGCGATTGCGTTTGGGGCTGGAGGCTGCTAAAATATGCCGTGTTAATGTTGTGTCTTTTTGTTTATTAATTTAATTTACCTTGATCGTTCAAAAACTCCCGGTGGGATTCCAAAATCGTTCCTTTTTGGGGTGCGTTGTCATTGTCTCGGTTCTGTATGGTGTGTGGTGGTTGTCTGGTGGCTTACTTCTTCTCGTATGCTGGTTAACCTGTATGCACTTGTGCTTTTTTTTTTGGGGGGTCTATTTTGTCCGTTCTGTACGGTAAATCAATTGTTTGTTCGGCTGTGGCTTGGTGGAAGGTTCTTGTGTGTTACTAACAAAATTAACATTGATCTTTTGTTTATTTGTCCCTAATAATTATAAACCTTTTAATATGCTTAACAATGTAGAAACTATTCCTTGAAATTTAATTTAATGTTATATCAACAGTTCGTCACTCAAAATTAAAAAAAAACATAAATAACATAAATGAAATAGCGTATTGAAATAACTTGAAATAACATATTAAAAATAAAGAGAGGAAAGTCTTAAATTCAATAATTTTTATTTTGTATTCAGAGCTATAACATAAGCATTAGCCTCAAACAAAAAGTCTAAAAGTTGTGCATTGATCGAGAAAATTTTACAATGTATGCTCTTATCAATCTTGAATTGTATTCTGCTAAGAGTAAATGGCTCATTGTAACTTGTAACACTTTTTACTAAAAACAAAAACATTTGTTTTTAATACAACTATTCCCCTTATCATTTAAACCTGCTAAACATATTAGTATCTTTGCAGAGCTTGCAAAATGCTTCAATGAAAGTTAATTCTTTGTTTAGCAATACAATCTGTACAACAAAACCTAGAATATCAATCTTGATCATTCAGTTAACCATCTTTAAAGGCAACTCATCATGGCTAAACCACCTCTCGCCCTTCATTAACACAAGCTCCCCTAAGATGGATGTAGTTGTCCAATTTATCTGCGGTACAAAATCACCGCCGGCGAATGTCGCGTCCCGATCGTGCGACACATGACGGATTAAATCAAAACAAACACACGTCTTTGTGGCACGAAACCGGGGTTTAACAGGGAGCGTGTGAGAGAAGGAGAAAACTGGAGCAGCAAAAACAAATAAACCGCAAAACCGTGGCATGGCAAGATAAATTAAATAATAATATAAAATTAATTATGTTTCAAATTATGCTCGGTGGAGGTAGGCATGCATGGCAGGCCTGTGTGCTGTTTCTTCAACCCTTTTTCTCTCCACAAGTCCTCCAAAGGGGGAACCGGGAACCCGCTTTAACGATCGGGAACGATATGGTCCAGGCACGCCGATAGGGAAGGAGAGACGGGAGCCCGAAGGCTTTGGCCATGATTAAGTGAAACGAATAATAATGTGAACGAAGAACACCCGAGAAAACCCCCCCTAAACCAACACAGTGTGAGATGGACCGTGGTGGAGAAATTCCTGGAAAATCTTTCAACTAATATTTTGTGCCCAACTCTTCGGAGTAGATTTACAGGGTTTTCCATTCCAATTAACAACTGTCCACAGTCAACTAACAATCCTCGATTT
>KB666732.1:1284941-1305698 GCA_000349065.1 Anopheles quadriannulatus | reverse complement strand
GTAAGTGGTAGACAATCGTGTTTTTCAAATCGAGGATTGCTAGTTGACTGTGGACAGTTGTTAATTGGAATGGAAAACCCTGTATTAGATAGATTCCGGTTCGCCCGGTCCACCTGATGGGGTGTTGATTAGTCGCTTTGTTTCGCTGGCGTTTTTGGGAGACATTGCTCTGCTTGGTGTGGAGCCCTTGGTTGGTTCTTAAAATGCAATTTTGCGACTGCAGTTTTTTTTTTGCACCGCCTGCTCGTATGCTGCTTACCCTTGTAATGGGTCGCCTTTAGCCACTTGACACGCCATTTGTAGTGCACCCTTTTGGCAGCATTCCTTTGCTCACCTTATTCTTTTCTGTGTGTTTTTTTGTTTTTGGCCTGGACACATGTTTTAGGCGTGATAAATGTTTGTCTCCCGTCGTCCAGCAGTGGACGGATAAGCTACAGAGAAGGCCCCTTTTTTCGGCCCTAAGACCCCCCAAAAAGGTTGCATGTGTCCGAATGCAGCTGCACATTTTATGCTTACACCTTTTTTTTAAAGTATTTTCTTCTCTTTGGTCGCTTGTCCCATCGTTTGTCTTCGGTGGAGCGAGCATTTTCCCTTCCCTTTAACAGGGTCGTTTAGTGCTATTCCACCTCCATTGCCCCCCCCCCCCCCCCCATGCAGCATGTAGTGACTTGGACCGCTGAAAGTTCACCGTAAACGGTGATACGACATGCAAAAACAAAACCCAAAACTGCTCACAAATGATTATGTTGGCCATATTTCACGCGACCTAACAGTGTGCTTGGCCAGTCGTTATCGGTATCTTGTATGTGTGTGTGTGTGTGTGTGTGTGTGTGTGTGTGTGAGTGGGTATGTGTTTTTAGATGCCAAAACGAAAACATTACACTCGTGGCTGGCTGTTGTTAACAACGCCGTCTTTCTTCAGTCCAAGAACAGGACCATCATAACACCACTGGATGGTGGGGTAAATCGATACGCGCTTCTTCAGATGCCCCACCAAAATGGCACCAAAGTGGCACCGGGAAGAAACGATTACACGCGCACCGATCCGATCAATCCGTATTTGAAACAACAAGACGGTGGCATTTCAGTGAGCCGTGACCGCAACGTTTAATGACACAGCTTAAGGAGATAAAAATTAAAAACAAATAAAATAATATCGTTCCAATAAAAAACAAACAAACGTCCGGCAGACAAGGGACAAGGGAGGGAAGCAGAACAGGGCAATAAGAGTCCCAGTCTGATCTTCTGATCGATTCCACCCATTTTCTGAGGTGTTTCGACGGCTGCCCGTACGGTGGTACGATCTTGGTTCGGATCAGACGCGGTTGCTAATAAAAATTAACGAAAGGAAAGCTCGCAACAACATAATTCTTTGCCCATTAATTTGGTTTTTATGGATATTATTTATGAACATTATTTATAGACCGGTCGCCTAGTCTTCCCGGCCGGGTAGCTTGGTGATGTGTGATGTGACCCCGAACCCGGCTGTAAGTTGAAGGAAAAGCAACCATTCACGTCCGTATCAGAGATGGTACTTTGGCTGTGCAGTACAAAACGGGAAGCCAACGTGGTTTTGTGGTCAGCTTGGGAGAGACCCGCTCGATAGAAAAAGGGTTGTAAACGTTTTTTTCGGTGGAAAATGCATGCGCGACCCGGTGAGCAGCAGCCCGAAACAGCTCGAAACGGTATAATTTTATCGTCGACATTGGTTTGGTGCCGTCAACATCATCGTGCTTTTTTTTATCGATCTTGAACGCGGGAGAAAAGCGTTTGCCGTTTAGGATTTGACCCGTACACCAATCCCTTTGGACCGCGGAAACCTTCACCATTGAAGGGGACAAGCGACAGCAACATAAAAACGTTTACACACACACACACAAGCACACACCCCTTTAAACGTGAAGGCAATTATCGTAGCCGATATAAAAATCGTGTTCCGCGCGAGCAAAAACACGATAAAGCGGCTCGATAAAGATGTGTTTTCCTCCCACTTTTCGTGTTAGTTTGTATGTGTTGTGGCTGTTGTGGAGTTTGGTTTGGTCTTTCGCTCTTGTCTGTGTGTTTAATGTGACGAGCAAGAAGCAGCATGATCAGGGTGGGAGTGTTTGGGCTTGTGACGATCGTCCGTCACCCAAAATGATACATCGCGCTCTGTCTCTGGGTTTGGCTTTCGGCCGTAGCACCAGACAGCGAGTTCGTAGCAAGGGTGGACTCTAAACGTGGATGATAAGGCTTCTTGGAAGAAACGATCAAAGATTAGAGCCACCCTTTTTCCGTCCTTGCGTGTTAGTGGGACACTATTTTCTGTTCTAATATCAGCTTCATGTGATGGAGTGAAACGAGTTTTTTATGTCTCGTTTTTTTTCAACCTTCTCAATCAACGAAACAGTTCACGATCAACTAGTTTGTGTTTTTTTTGCTGCTGCTGCATAATTAGAGCATAAAGCATGTTATGCTTTTTTGTGTCGTGCTTTGCCAAAGGATCGTTCCATGTTTCGCCTCCCAAACAACGCAGCCGAACAAACAAAAAAAAAAATCCACCTCTTGTCAACACATGCTCGCGCAACGCACAGCGCAGCGAGATCGCGCCACTGTCACACACTGGTTGTTTCTTTATTCCTTCAAAGATACCACAAATCGTCGATCGCTTTTTTCCATTCCCTTCCTCGGGGGCTTCCCTCTCCAGCCCAGCTTCCACACTGGATCTGTGAACCAAAGGACGGCGGTAACTTCGGCGCGCTTTGGGAGAGGGGCCTTGTGCCTTGTTGACACCCATCAGTTGTCGCCTTTTTTATTTTTATGACTTTTCATTCGATTTTGAATATGTTTGTGTGTGCGGGTGCGTTTTTTTTCTTCATCGTACTGCTGTGGGCTTCTTTCTGATTCTTCGAACTCGCAGCGCCGAGAAGCCCTTAAATCAGTCAAGTGAATATCTTTCCCAAGCGAGATGCATAAACAACTGCCCCTCGGAGAGGAGATGCACGGCAGACACTCTGGTTGAAGCCCTATACGAGACGGAGAGAGAGAGAGAGACAAGGTAAAAACAAGGAAACGATACCAACAGTCCCCGATACCGATTGACTTTCCGTCTTCGTCCCGATGTTCGTAGACCTTCTCTTTTGCCACCTTTCCCATCCCGAAAAGGGAATCCCGCGTCAGGCATCTTATCGCGCATTTTTCGGGAAGCGTTTAAATAATTTGTTCCCGTTTAGCGTTTTATTGCGGGGGTAGGGGGGGTGCGCGGGCTGCTTGGAAACACTCCCTAGGGACAAACGGTTAGAGTGGTGGGAAAATGTGGTGGCGCGAGAATCCAGGAAACCCCCACGGTAAAGGTGGAAGATAAATTACGAGCTCACGCGAACGTGTGCAATGCTAAGGGGCCCGGGCGCAAGACGGGCTGATAAATCACGGCCAATGCTTCTAATAAGTAGTCGAAAGGGAACAAACAAAAAACAAAATCCGGGTGGTGGTGGTGGCTGTGTTTAGAAGTTGTTTTGTGTGTGTGTGTGTTTCCGCATGAGCTTCGTTGTTTGTTAAATGTTGGGACAAGGGCATGATGATTTGTTTCCGATCGGTTCTAGCGGCTAGGCTAGAGAAACTTTCACACCGACTTGTTTACGACTGAGAAAATGTGCAATCTTCGTAACGCATTCTTATCTTCGTCTTCTTTCTCTCTTCTGCACAGGGAAAACGATCGCGCCTCGAAGGGCCGGACACGACGACGGAACGTTCTCGGTAAGTAGTAGTAGTGTATGCATACTACGTTGGTGTTAATGTCAGAAGTTGGTACAGATTTTATGGCCAGAAAGCCAGAGCGGCAGCCCTGCACACACTTGCCTGTAAAGCAGTCGTAAATCGGGAACTGTGCTGCGGAACTGTACGACTCGGTCCCGTTACTAACCACTCCCGTGCCTGCCCGCGGCGAAAGTGCGAATATATTTTACGGCTCGAATGGATTTATGGACCGCACGGTGGTTTATGTGGTTCGGTTGAAGTTCAGGTTTGTGTTGTCCTTGTTGTTGTTGCGAAAAGCACTGAGACAGAAAGCAATAAATGTAACTATTTGCGTTGGTAGTTGCAGAAATGGAATTAGTGCCTCCGATAACGAGTGACAGGGGAGAGTATTTGGTTTAGCGGCTGTAACTTAATGTGGATCGTTCTGAAACGGTTTTTATGGGGAAGTATATAAAAGTAAGAATCAACAGGATGTACCTTAAAGTTGTTGAACAGCCACACAGTTTCTATCGGTGGACTACACATGTAGTTCGGAAGAATTTCGTTTAAGTGATCGTTTATTTTTACTTCAATAATTGAAGTTGTCGTGTTTATAATGCAACGATTCTTAATTGAGCTTAGTAAAGAAGAGCTTGTATAGTGAATTAAAGAGAGCCAAAGATATCCCTCCGCGAGTGGTTGTTTACAGCGATCGTAAGGAACTTTTTTTTGAAGGAATCTTTACAGTTGTTGTAAGCTAGTTGATTTGTTGATTTGAAGTCAGCAGCCAAAAGGACACATGATATTTTCGTTACTTGATCCCTTACTTACCAGTACGTTGGGGAAAAGTAATAGAAAATAAATGAATGTTTTTGCGACCATGTAACCTTTTTTTCATAGAAAAGCATAAAAACTCGGCTAATTTGAGCTTTGAAATTGTTGGTACTTTTCAACAGAACATAAAATCAAATCCAACAAATTGGAAATGATGAATATGAAGCAGACAAGACACGTATTCGTTAATACTCCTCTAAATTTGTTTTACCAGTTTAAACTGTGTTGCAGCATAAAAGATTAAGTGTTCAAATTGGTCAATTAACTTGTCGCCAGTAACAATGCTAGGATTTCATTGATTGTGGCAAATGATTCATGATCTGAATTTAAGTTGAACCGTGGACCTATGGTACAACATATCGAGACTCTTCATAGAAACCTTAATCCACCTTCAAATGATTTCCTCAATAAAACAAATTAATGCAAACATTTAATTAATCGAATCTCGGCACGCATTAACGTATCGCCTGATTACGCTGACCATCATGAGTCCATCCAATCGATAAGGATACATGATTTCAAGCTTATCAATATAACAATTTCATCCCATACCTTCCTCGCGCTTCCACCATTATCTGGGTGGTGCTACCTGGTGCGATGATCGTGTGGCGTTAAATCATAGACCGATTGGCCATAAAATCGAATGTGTTGACCCGGGCACAACGCGGGGCCAGGGAAAATGGACGCTAATTTACGACGCTCCCGGCCACGGCACGCCAGGCGCGCTAGGATGGCAAACCTGCCACCTGTCCTCCCTCCCCCACCGCTCTACCCACATCGGAAATCACCACCAATTTCCTAGCGCAGAACCAAAACATGAATAAAACATAAACTAATCGGAGGCGAGAGCGCTGGGCAGTGGGTGCGCGCATTACCGGGAGGTGGCAGAAACGACCGATCAAGAGCGGAAAGGGGGCAGGGATGGAAGCTGAAATACTGAAAACTTAAAATAAAGCCAAAATAAAACAAACAACCAAGCTGTGACAATGGATCGTTGACAAGCGCGCACTGAAGCCCGCATGGACCGTGGCCAGCCTGTGCAGTGTGCCCCGATGGGAAGCTCATCTGTATGCAGATGAAATGAGGGAAGGGGCCTTCTTGATGAGGAAAACAGTCAGCCCCGTCTCGTCGGTGACCGTTGGACCGAGGAAGTCGTCCAGGGGTGTTGCGACGGACCGTGCGATAAAGTATCTCCAAATGGTCGAAATATTTAGATAGCAGCGTCGCGCTCGTCCGCAACAATCGTCCGGTGGTGTGTACCGAGCGAAGCTATCTCGAGCTGCTGCCGTTTGGCCCCGGGAAGCGATCGATTATCGATTAACGGCGTTCGGTGTCGCGTCGATCGAATCCGATCGATCGGAGAGAGAGAAAGAAATAAGGTGCCAACGGAACGGAAAGTGTCGAAAGTCACCGGGGGCTGGTTAGTCATCGGACAGGAATGTGTGTTGTGGCCTGCGCGTAACGTGTCTTTATTTATAGGCAAATATTTTAAGCAAAAACACTCACGGAGAGTTGTGTGATCGCTGCTGAGTAATCGTTAAAAGGAGTCAATTACATTGTGTGAGTAGGTTTTTACGACTATGGAGGATGCAGGAAGATCACGCTACTTGTGTTTGCTAATGGTGCTGAGAATCAATATTTGGGAAATGAAAAGTGCCAGCTAATGGTCAAGTTTAACGCCAGCAAACTTGAAGCACCTCTGGAAACCAGTCCCGGGGAAAAGATACTAATGTCCCCAAACTTGTATCCTTAAAAGCCAGCCTGTATTGAAAGAACCCTGCAGCTTGAACCCTGCAACATGAACATATTATTTAAACAGTATTTGTACTGTGCAATCTGTTTTTAGGCTACCCAATTCTTGATCTGCACAGAATTGGAAATATGTGAATTTAAAATTTTCGACTCTAGTTCATACTCAAAACATATTGAACTAACGTGAATATACGAGTTACTCCACTATCTTCTGAGCACATTAAGCGCGTAACACGGAATCATACTGTAATTTGAAAACTACCATCACTATCACTTTTTCTTGAACCATCAGTTCATCATTTGCATGCAAAAACTGTTCCTCTTTATCACACTGACACATCAAACATTCCAGCGACTAAACGCCACAGATAAAGGCAAAACTTCACATCCTACAAAGAACATTTCAAACCGCCGATTCGAAGTTTACCTTCAGTTGATGAACATGTCCATCACTCAGCTCCGACCACTCACCAGCAAACCAGGGACAATTTGTTAAAAAAAAGAACCAACACACACACACAATCCCTTCAAAAACGTGCAGCCCCCGTCAGATGCTGCCGAAAGATAAAAGGCAACCGATGCCGCCGGGAGTCGGGCAGATTAGCGCAGTCTGCGTTGCGTTGAGCGGCCTGGGACAGGCCCTAGGCACAGACTGAGGCAGCGGACGCTGGTTTGATGGACTGCTAGTTTTCGTCTAATTAGATTATTATTAATACATCTTTCCACCCATGTTGCGGCTCTCCCGGTTGCTCCAAAGTGAACTGTTTAGACGATCCCTTTTCGTTGTGCTTCTGGTTTCCGCGCCGAGTAATGGTCTGCTAAAACCGACCGAGAAGCGGAGAGTCTCTAGCCGTGTCACGGTCGTCCGTCGTCACACTCGGCTTTCGTCGGCGGTGATGAGGATCGTGGCACCGTCACCAGGTCCGGATTACTTATGGAGTTTGATCGTTTACGATCTCGTTAGTAATCGGTGGTAATTTGCGAAAATCTTGATTGACCGTTGTGGGGGGAAAAGAGGGTTGAGAAGGAAGAACCTCCGGGAGGGAAGAATTAATTCGTTACCACCACCCCTCACAACAGTGTACGATAACTTCGATCGTTTTTTGAGGTTTTACCTGATGATGGATTGATCTGCTCGGCCGGTTAAAGAAACGGTTAAATTATTGTTCCCTTTGCGCTGGTGGATTGCGAATCGGTCGAAGGACGCTCGTATCTCCGTTCTCTTCATCTTTCCCTTCATTTGTTGTCGTTTTCTTTCCCCGTTTGTCAATAAATTGACGACGATTTGTTAGGAACGGTATTGATGTCGCTTTGAGTTAGTGTGACAGAACAATTCCCGACTTTCGTTGGAGTGGTGGAGGAAGTGTGTCGAACTGGGGAGGGGAATGCAGATAGGGCCCGAATGGGTGAAAAAAGAAGAGGAGAATGCAAAATAATGATGTTGCGCTGGCGAGAGGTCCAACAACGACGACGACGACCGAAGTAACGCAGACGGCTAAACGTGTCGCCGGTGGACCACCGGATCGTTCGTGGACACGCGAGCTTAATGCAAACGGACGTACGGTAACGGTCGCGAATTCAAAACAAAGAATTTTTAGGTGTCCGATAGGAAACAGAAACAGAGAGCGCGAGAGATAAAGAAATCGAGGAAACAGCACCGAGGGACGGCAAGAGTTGGAGGCAGTTGGAGTTACAAAAGTAAGATATACGCGCTGGAAAGCGCACAGTGATGATGAAGATAAAGATTATGATTTAAGACACATTCGCCGTTTCGGGGCGAGAGATGGGGGGAAGGAGAATATATCGACCCGAGGCTGCGAGGCTCCAGGCAGCAGAGATTATTCGTCGTTGCCCCCTGTGTCAGGCGAGTACACGGCGCCTGGTTCGTTGGAGGTTGGCGGTAGCGAAGGGACCCAGGGTCGTCATATGTAACGGGAGAGTCCACATAATGGACCACTGAACAAACACAGTGGACGGTGGGTGGTCCCTGGTTATAGAGCGGGTCCGCGAGATCGCGCGATCGCGCGTAGTAGTGTAGTGCCAACGGAATGGGAAAATTAAATTCACACCAAACACACATCGATCGATTGGATCGGGAGGACGATTCTACACCCACCTCCCGCGGTCGCCCTCTCCCTTCCTCTTCCTACTCGGAAGTGTGTAAATCGGTCTGATTGGTCGCCCGGTGGTGCGTGTGTCACACTTTTGATGGCGTTGGCCGTATCGAATTTAACGAGCGCCCTCGAATATTAGGAAATCATGTTTATGTGTGTTTGTTTTTTTCTTTCGTTTCTTCCTTTTCTTCTATTTTGATGAAAGCGATAGTGAGATGATACTAGAGGATCGATCGATGCAGTCGTATTGTTTTTCTATTATTAAAAACACACGATGAATGGGATTTGCTTAGGCTCTATTTCATGCGTTCTTATTGTGATTTGTTTTCTTACTTTTGTAACCGTATATGATTTTATGTCATATTTGAGCTATGTTAGGACACAAAAAACATGCAAAAAGCATATGTTCTGAAGTGTATTTTTACGAATTCCTTATCATCTGGGTATTGTTTAAAACGCACAGACTATTAGTCCTTTAACCTTACTCTCCCTCTAGTATTTAGGGAGTAGTATCGTCCATGTGATGCCCTTAAAGCCGTAACTGCTGAAGTGTTAAAATCAAAACATACGTTGTAAATTGTGTTTCAAATTCGATAAAGGTTTTTCTGCAAAACTCTGTAATGTATCTATTAAGAAAATGTATTTTAACAAGCCTAACTAATAACATTGTTTTAATGAGTTAAATCAGATTGAAAGAGAAGCTGTAGGGATTTGAATTTTTAACTTATTCCTTTTTCCTTCACTTTTAGGCCCGACAAGCAACAAGATCTTTTTTAGTTATACTATTTGAATCAGTAAAAATAAGATTTCTAAACGTGTGAGTTATAAAACAGAAAAGTATAAATGAACAGATCCACTTAAACTCTTCGTAATGTATTGATTCCATACGTACAGGAAGGATGTGTGAAGGATGCAAGTCACTTACTAGCTTTTGATCAGTGTGCGTTTCTCTATTCTTTATCCATATGAGCTGTTTGATGTAGATCATTTTAATATGATGTAGATATACATTAATGATGATAATGTTGATGATTATCAAATGTCTGTATAAATCTTATTCATTTCTAGGAACTCAATTCATTCATTAATGGGTTTGCCTAGATGACCTTTTTAATGTTACAAACTAATATGGAAGTACATTGGCACATGATGACGATAATGACTATAATGATAAGTCCAAGCTTTTAGGTAGTAGAAGGACTGAAATTTCATTGAGATTCTCCTACTTCGATGTCCTATTACTATAATGTGTTATACTTTTTCATGTAAGAAGTTCTAGACCAGTTTCAAACATTCTAAAATAGCTTGGAACTGTGTGGCTTATCCGTATATCATAGAGAGTCGAAAACCCATGCCAACAGTCTCGGATAATACATAACAACGTGTAAGTTGTTTGTATATTTAATTACTGCAAACTATAAAGGCATGTTTATGAAAAAAGTACATAAAAATATCTAAATCGAAAATTTGTATTTAATTTCTTGTCATTCGTTCAATCTTTTCATTTTCTGTTGACCTTTTTTCCATATATTTCTGTTGATTTTACAATATTGCCGTTTTTTGTTGATTTTTTTTTTTCATTTTTGGCGTTGCATTGGGCTCGCAAATATTAGCTTCGCATCGCTACCTCTGATTTATGAAGTTCGTACCAGCGCTGGTGCCAAGTGTCATTAATAATGCGTGCAGCGGAGCGCGCCTTACTGGATGCGCCACGTTCTAGAAGCGGCGCTGCCCTGCCAATTAGCTAGCCCTCAACAGCGACCGCAAACGTGTGCTGGCTGGAAGCCAGTCGCCGTTTTTTTTTCGCAAAATAAACATAAACCACTCGTGCCTTCTTTATCCGCACCCTCTCGCCAAAGTCATGCTGAAGAACTCATCAGCTGCTTGAGCGTGATGATAAAAACCGATTCTTCCTGCGCTCTCCCGTAATCGTTAACGCGCGGCAACTCCATCCTGCGCCTCTTCTTCCCCGTTGATCTCTGGTGGCTCGTTACGTACGCTGTGGATGATAGGCGGAAAGGCGACAATTTTCAGCACATTAAGCGTGTTGGCGCGCTATGTTGCGCATGATGCGAGGGAACAAGGAAACAGAGCATTTTTCGCCTTACGAAGCAATTAGCATTGCAAACATGCTGAAATCGTTCATCACCACCGAGTGTGGCATGTGGCAGAAGAGACACGGTTGAAATCGGGTTCGTGAAGCAAGCAGCTCGATCGATGGTGATGCCCATGATGGAGAGGGTTGGCGGAGTGTGGCGGACTATATTTTTTTAAACAATTCCTTTTCATAGGAAACTTTAAAAAAAGAGCAATGTGTGTGTACATTTTTTCCTGAGGTTTTCATTCGGGAGGTTTTCCTTCTTTTCGGTCGGCTTCAACTACCGCGATCATAAAACCAGCATAACAACCCCCTCGGGTCGCCTGTATCTCTCTCTCGGCCGCGCACGTTCTTTTAACGGCAACCCAGCGGAACAGTGCGCATAATAGAGGGCTGTGCTCCCGTCGGTTTAATGCTTCCTCTCCAAAAATTGCAGCGCTTTGAAAAATCTCAAATTTCAATCTGCGTCTCTTTTTTCTTTACGGTGCGTATGGTGGTCGTGCGGGACACCCGTTTGTTGGGACGGAGATGCTGCCTATAGTAGATCCCTGCTGCGCCTGCACTGAGGTATGTGTGCATGTACGTAGTGCCCTCGTCACACAAGAGGGACACACAAACAGGACGTTAAAAAGAACAGTTAGTCCAAGGGAGGGGAAGAAACCGGAGCAGAGGAAGTGCAGTACATTATGAGACAAAGGAGAGAGGACTGTATGTGCTCCCCTCCTGCTTTGTGGCATCGTGGCAGGAGGACACCTGTAGCATATTTGCTTTTATGGACGAATCTTGTTTACGTGTTTTAAGAGGATGTGGGATTAAAATCTAATACGCGTTAATAGTTCACAGTTCTTGGGAGGTTAGTTGCTTTAAATTTATTGCTCGTATAGAAGGATGAAACCAATTATATTGATACAGAAGATTTGAGCTAAGAGATTTGTTTCATTTAATTATTCTGGTTTGCTTTTTGGTTTGGTTTTTCAAGTATATTATTGATTGATATTATTAATTTTTAGTTTTCAAGTAAGTATATTGATTTCCTTTTTGTTTATGCTTGAATTGATTTATGTATCTTATTGTTATGTGCATGTTAATGTGTCACCGTTATATGTGTTGCAAATTTTCATTTGTCTTTCATTTATTATGGAGCCTCTGTTATTTTGTTGTATTTTTTGCCAAACTCTCTTTTGTTTCAATCAAATTTTACATTTTTTGTCTTTCGGCCAGTTATTTTTACATCGAAGTTCGAACCGAATTGGAAATATTTTTTAGATTGTAATCAAAAAATGATGAACCATTTCCTGATAACAGAATCAAAGGAGAGTATCAACAAATATGAATTACATCTTCGAATTTCTACATTTAGCCATTTTAGGCAAGCCTTTATACATTGTAAATTGAAACCATTCATCTTCCGGTGTGATTGGGCTCGAAATATTTCATGCAAATCTTCAAATAATACTGAATAAATGGCTAAACTCAAATTTTGCAAATGAAAATTACGATGAAAATAGTTAAACTAAAGATGATTATTTTTACATTATTTTAGGTAAGATGAATTTCCCCTTAGCTGAGCCACAGTTACATACTTTTCCAAACCCACGAGCTCACTATTCAGCTATGGGTCATATAATGTAACAAACAACCATTTAGTTACTGGGTGGTAGGTCAAGGGCCGTGACACTTCTAAGCCTAATGAGTAAGAATAAAAATAATGAATTTTTGGTGTGTGTAAAAACACTCAATCGCTTCATCCCATATGTATACGACCCATATTCCAGTGCCATTTTTCCCACTTACGAGGCGTTGCAAAACTAGTTTCTTCTTGTGCGACACAGCCTCCTCTCGAGTGAGAGAGCGACAAATTTCTTCCCATTCTAGTACCAGCGCACTTGAAAAGTGTCGATAATTGTCCCGGTTGCGTGTGCGTGTGTGTGTACACGGTCGATAAATCACAGTAAATGTCTTCTTAAAAATCCACCCAAATGCATCGAAAAACCATTCTACTTTCTGCGCGTACACACACGCTTTCCAGTTCAAGGCAACGAGTTTTGCGTCGTGGAAACAGTAATAAAACAAAACATAACATGTTGCTGTCCCTAGTTACAGGACATGTTGCTCATGCATTTTTTGTTCAACTATTTTTACGGTGACACTTGAAGTGATCCTTCCCACACATGCCGCAGGCAGTCCCGGGGCAAGGATCGGCATTTTAACGCGCCCAGGAATGCCGTACCGAAAGGACCGAAAGGATCCTTGTAGACTTCTTCTACGCACTCGTTAATTTATTTAACGGCTCGGGGATGCACATGTGTTGCACAAATGCGCCCGCCCTACCCTAGGCGGCGGCAATAGCACAAGGAACAAGTGGTTTTAGGAAAATAGAGAGGAACAGAATGCAAAGAGCCCCGATGCTGATGATGATGATGATGAGTTTGAGTTTGTGTGCCGATGCATTTTTGGGGTGCGCCGTAAGATGAAGAAGGCTTTCGGAAGTGTCCACACAAGGCAAGCAGCGCCGCTGTGTGCACATTTTGGCACTCAAAGTGTCCCTTTTGCTTCATTGCTGGGACAGCAGCGGGGATCGACACTGGGCAAAGACAGGCCAGCTGGCTTTGCTTAGCAGCAATCTAAGCAAATAGACACCGCCAAACGCAGTTCCCGAACCCGTCCGGTCCTCTTTCAAGTGTGGCAGCAAACGAAAAGGGGCAAATGACTAAATAGGAATGTTTTTCTTTTGCCTACTTTGCGCCTTTCCTTCATAATTTTGCGCATCAGGGTGTGCTGCGCAGACTCCAAAGCAAATGGATTGAAATTTTTAAAATTCTTCGCACGTGGTGCGCGACCAAAGAAGGAAGCAAACGATAATATTTCACATGTTACTACTCACTTGACGCGTGGAAGACAGACGGTCTGGAAGAGCAACAAAAAAAAATCACACACACAAGAAACATTTGTCAAGCGTCAAACAAAACGCATTCGCATCAAATTCCTAAATATGTTTTTCAACATTAAGAATGTTCTGTGCTGTTCCCGGTTTACAGAGGAATTATGGTTTCATTTACGAGATTGAGGCGCCGATTTGGCAATAAAATGTGAAGCACTTTTTAATGCAGCCCTTCCAGCCACGTCCAAACAATCGTGTTATTAGGGCGTTGGCAGTGACGCGTTTTGGAGCTCAATATGCTTATGTGCTACAGAAAAAAAATCCCTTTCATTTTATTGGCTGCTTCCGCCACTAGTGCGAAGGATTTTGTTTACGCTTGCTTCAAATTTCATCGACACTTCGTCGCTCTTCGATGCGCAGATGCCCGTTTTCTAATCATTCTCTACTCCCGGAAGGCCTTTAAAGTGGATGGAACGTTTAAACATAACACTATAATAATCACAAGAAGATCATTGTTAAAGAAGCAGCGCGTATGTGTGTTGTGCATGTTGTTTTGGTGTGATAATGATCGTAAGCTAAACAATCGGTACGGGGTGTTAAGCGCTCTAATCGACGTTCTCAAAGGAATTTAACGGCCTTGTTTTGCTCCAGACGGAATATGCTGCATTGCGTAACTTGTTTACTTTAACCTCGGCCGCCGCACACGGCCGCACACGCATACGACAATGAGCGCTGTAATTATTATGTAATTCTAGCATTATTACACCATCCGCGCATCCCCTTGGGAAATGGTGGTACAGGAGGAGGAGATGTCAATGCAGTGGAAACTAAACCGCCGTCTCCATTCTTCTCCATTCGCGCGCTATTAATAGGTTTTAATTCATTCCTGCATCCCATAAAGACTGACTCTCCCTCCCCCTTTGGTCGTGCCGTGGTCGTTGTAGACCGGCCCCACTCGCTGGCAATCAATTTAATCTAGCCTAGCTACTGTCCATCGCTACTCCCCTGCCCCCCCCCCTCCCCAAAAAAAAAGAAACAAAAACCGGATGCACCCACCAGTCTCGCAATGTCGGGGTTCACTTCCTGGCATTTCCGTACCGGCCGGGCGCTACTACTACTGGTTGCAATGCAGTTGTGGTGCAGTGTTTTAGTGGCTAATGTTAGATTGTTAGGCAGCTGGTTTGCATGCGAGCTCCGGTGCATTTTGGTGCTGCAATGGTGCGCGGGGCCGGAAGATGGTGGGCACGCGGCCATGGTGGGATATTAAATTCGATACCTTTTTGTCGCCGACGGTTACGGCGGTTCCAGTGAGCTGTTTCTCTTCTTTTTTTGTGTGTGTGGCATGGGGCATGGGACGTTTGTTGGTGATGATAGGCGAGTGGCAGTAATAGGAGCGTAATATCATCCGTCAAGCGTTGCTGCGGCACCGGCCTGACGAATGTGGAGTAAATATAGATCACGTCACAGTGCATCGGTATTTGAGTGTTTTAGTTTTAGTCACTGTGGTGCTCTCTGTGGCGCCCTTACATATTGTGTTGTGGAATTTACATTGGGTGGAAAATAACATAGGCGCTTGTTTGTTGACAGCGTTGACAAAATTTGCATTTTTTTCAGTGAATGTCTTTCGTGAACATCAAGTTTAAATTTAAAAAAATCTGTATTTTATTTTTCTAATGCTGTATGAATGCTTTGCAGCCGTCTCACGATTTATTCCACATATTTGGAATCTCTTCCACGATTGATTGGCATCGTTAGAGCATTTTGAAAACAAATTATTCAAAATACTTTAAGAAACAATCAATAAATCGAGGGATATTTTCAAAAATATGTTCGAAACAGATCCTGAAATGATCAATAAAAACACCACGAAAAACTAAAAAACAGCACAGCTCCGGTATTTTAACAGTATCGATTTATTTCGTGTTTCATTTATTTAGTTTGTCAGTTGGGGCTTTTTTGCTCTTTTTGTTTGGATTCTTAAGTAAGGGAAAAAGGGCAAACAAATAAATATGATCTTCGATTACATTGATTCTTTCACTCAGCAATAAGAACTTTTTTTTCAAATTTCATAACCTAAGAAGCGTTTGTAAAATTATTCGAAAAAAAGCAAATCGACCATTATAACATTAATAAAGTACTTGTATAAAAAGGTAATCAACATATTGTTCATTATGCCTTTTACTACTGTGCAACGAAGTTCAAACTAGTTATTTAGATATTTAATGTGTTAGATTTAGAAATTAAATGAAGTAGAACATCGTTCATTTTGCCTTTAACATTTTGGTTGGATGATGAACTTCACAATGAACTTACCATGAACTTTCAGTGATACTCCCCGTGCATATGAATTATGTACATCAATTGTTATCAATTTCGATGAAAAAATAAAATAAGGTTCGTAAACTATATTTAAAACGGTCACATAATTCATCAAACATCAACCAATTTTTGATAGAATAGCTAAATACACAGAGCATTCCGTGTATCTAAAGCATCGATTTTTTGATGAAGCATATAATTTTATCGATTTTTGCCCCCGTCGACATGGCAACAGCAGGCACTGGTATTGGTACGCCGTACGCGCTGCAAACCGCTCTGATTCGTCGATAGTATCCAGCTTTTCCTTCTAACACCATCTAATGAGGTGGAAGGAGACCATAGACAAATCAACAAATTTCGGGAAAAACTCAGCCCCACTATCCATCCATCTCCTTTGGCCCGAGCGACGAAGTGTGAAAATACGCACCAATCAGATCGTGGCGTCCGTTTACGCGGTGCGTCCATCCCAGCGCAACAGACACAGCCGGCCAAGATACTGCGTTTGTCTATATCCACTTAAATAGGGGGGAGGGTAGAAAAGCGTCCATTTTGGGGAGGAAAATCCAACCAACCGGCAGAAGCAGTCAAAAAATTCATAGAAAAACCTTTAATCAAGCCAAACAGAGCGCGCCGTGTCGTCGAACTAGCCCCCTGTCGTACGCACTGTCGATCGATTTTTCTCATTTCCCGGCCAGCCAGCGCCTGTTGGACGTTTTTCCGCCTGGTGTTAACGATTGCGTTGCCTTTTCAACGTCACTATGGCGACGGAGCGCATTGGATGATGATGATGAGCGTTGAAGTTTGTTGGCGGGCGGTGGCGTAAAATATCGTATTACCCCTTATTGGGGTGGGGTCGATGGGCGATAGAAATAACGTTCAAAAAAAGGACACACCTTCCACCTACTTCCAAGCGAAGGAAATTGTTCTCAATTTCTATACGCAAAGTATTTCCGACTTTGGTGCGTGCGCGTTTGTTCTCCCTCGGTTTTGGGAGAGCTTTTTTCTGCGTTTAGGAAACAAAAGAAGATAATGGGAAACATAAGATGAACGTCATCACCATCCTGATCAGTCAGTCAATGTAGGAGTGTTGGTAGGGGGACATCAATGGACCAAAAAACACAACCTCAAAACAACAGAACTGCTCCTATTTTGGATGGTGTTTGTGTGTACACAGAGAGGCAAATGTTTTAGACAATAAATAAAGCAAAGCCTCATAAATCTTTCTTTTACGTTACACTTTGTCACAAAGCCTACGTTTGATCAACGGTAAAGATTGCCATTCCACAGGCGTACTGTCGAGGGCATAATTATGCGTCTCCCTCTTAGTGTGGTTAACACACTTTTTACCAAGCAAGAATTAAACTCATCCAGAGCACATAAACGTAGCGTTCAATAAAAATTGAAAACCTCCAGAGGGTTTTTGTTTAGCAGTAGTAGTGCGCCCAGCAGAAAGCTGCCTAGGAAGACCGAACATATCAGGATCATAAATCAGACCCTCGGTTCGGGTACGTGGAAACACCAGCGCCGTTGGTGGTATCGGAAGCGAACGAAGCGAACGAAACGCGCCATGAGATGAAGACATTCGGTCAATTGGATTAGGAACGGATTATTATGATTGCCACCAGCGAGCCGAGGGACTTGCTGGAGACGTCGTCCGAGCAATGCTTATCGTGCTGGAAGGGATCGCCCGGTGGGAGCCTTCGCCCGTTGATGGTCAGTGTGTGTGTGTGTGTGTGTGTTTTTTTTATGGACAACACGTGCTACAGTTTATGTTGAATCTTTCCATTTGACTCGATTTATTTGTGCTGTTTGTCACTTCACCTCTCCCGACGTTAAGCGGACGTCGTCGAAAGGCAAATGGTGGAAATGTATTTGATGGTGTTAAAATTAAGAGGTTTTTTTTCGTCGTTTGATTGCCGTTACCGGGAAAGCACGTACAAATTGGTAACGGAGCTATGTTTATTTATGGCTTGTACTACACGCTCGTCAAACACGACCCATTACAACGGCTGCCCGGTCGGTTCGGTTAGCGAGACATGATCGGTACATGATAATGATAAAAGCTACGGAACAGATGGTTGTAATTTATCGATCAGCAGTAATGCTGTGATCTTCAGGATTGTGATCATTTCAAATGCATCAAAAATGTAATTGAAACGATCACTATACTGTTTTAAAAGCAATGTGCACTGTAGCCAACTCAACTAGATATCAATAGATTAATATTGAAAACAGCGTGTTGAGAAACAATTCAATTTCTTTCATTTCCTATAATTATTGTAGAATTGAATGCTGTTGTTTGCTGTGAATTTTTCAAACATTTCAAAACAATGATCTTTAATGATAAAACAAAATTTAAATAAACGCACAATCAATCGGAATGTTTAAAAAATGATACTATTACAACTATGAAAGATATTTGGTGGTAAAATAAAATGAGCACCCTTTCTAACACAATTACTGAAAACCATCACAAATTGGTTTGCATCACAGCCTCGCAATAAAAACTCCCAAAAAAATATCGTGTAGGTGGCGATGGATTACTAGATTATATTACATGATCCAGTATAGCTTACGCCCGTGAATTGGTGGGAAAAAATACAAAACGGAAACGTTGACCACCACCACCACCGTCTACCACTTGATTCCTCCCATCCCCCAAACTAGCATCTCGGACTCGGTTGTCACCGCAATGGTTAGACACAGTTCAAATTAACTAACCATGATGCTAGCTCCCGCACTCGCTGGACTTTATAGGAAGCATTAGATGAAGATGAATGCGTTGCGGAGTTTTTTGTTGGGATGGACCTTAGGATGGAAGCAAGCGAGCGAGAGACACATGACGACCACCCTGTCGTGGTGCCATTTGGAAAGCAAACTGACCTAAACACTGTGCCGCCGCATGTGTGTGGTCCAACGCCTTTTGGGGGAAAGATAAATGTGTGAAAGATGTTGTTATGATTTGCCAACGAAAGTTGCTGGGGTTTCATTGAAGAATTCGAATCTGCATCGTTATGCATACTTTTAAAATTACATTAAATTCCAGCTTTACGTTAGCTTATTTGTAGTAAATTTGTATTTAATTTCTAGTTATTATTTAAGTTTCTTTTCCATGTTTTTGTGTCAAAGCTAACCTCTTCTCTCATTATTAAATCATCTATTGTTTGTTTCTACGAACTACAAATGTCTTTTCGGTATTTGGATTCATTTTTGTTTATTTTATCTTATTTATTATGAGTTACGGTATTATTAGCATTTTTTTATTGCTATTGTTATTACTAATTTTAGTGTACATGTTACAAATGGTCTTATTATGGTTTTTAATGTTATTAATTACTTCTTTAAATTAACTCCATTTGCTTTTCACTTTTAAAATTATTTTTTCAATGTCTTACTTTCTTAACTTCTTATTTCGCATTCTTTTACTTTCTTAATTCCTTATGTTATTATGTATCGAATTAAACACTTATCTCATTAATTAGTGTTTTACCTTCATTTCTTACGAATCAATTTCTTTCTTTATTCGTACTCCTTTTAAGTACATTCTTTATCTTCATTCTTAAAAAGGTTATAAGTGTTGCTTTACAAGATTTTAACTTGAAACCTGCTACAATTTAGCTCTCGAATCATCGATTCATGTGATCATTGTTTTTATCATTTATTTTTCATTCAAACAATAAAAGAATATTATAGCATTTAAGTAGCCCTCCCAAACCATTTATGATATATTTAGTTATTGCATGTCTTTCTCCTAATTGCTGATACGCACTAAACTCCCGTGCACATGTACCGCTTTGCTAAAACGTGATCGTTTAAAACTGCCACCAACTGCCCAAAATGCACAAATAAAATCCATTCAAAAAAGCACATTTGTACACTTACTCCTCCTGTACACTTACTCCCGCCACAAACAACCTTAAAGTGCTGTTTGAGGTGGTTCTTTTTGTTTTGTCATCATCGAACCAGAAGAATGGTCTGCTCGTGTGCGCAGATTTTTGCCGGGAAAGCATAAAAATGTTCTCACACTCTGTTGTGCTGCCTGGCCCGGGTTCTTTAGCGCAGCGATCGACAAAATAATGTTCCCCTGGCTGGCAAAACGGCCGGCCGGGTGCCGGTGGTGGTGCGTTTTGCACATTATTTGTTTATTGTTGTTTTGCTTACCTTTCCCATTTGTTGGGTTGTTGTTGTTTTTTTTTCGGTTGTCTCATCCTCGTACCAGCAGCATAAACCAATTTAACCATCCCCGGGAAAAAAACGGTAAATGATTGGCAGGTTGAACGAAGAAAAAAGAACTACGCGCCAAAATATTCAAAATTTAACGCACACAAAACGGGGTTCGTTTGCTGGTTTGCGTGTTTGTTGGCGTAAGCAAGTTACAGCAGTGTGCGCGGATGTGTGTTATTGTCTGTCGCGATAATGAAACGCGCTGTTTTTTTTTTTGTACAAAGTTGCGTTCTATCCCCCCAGGCCACTTGTGTGCCCCCGCTCCATAAAGGAAAGCACTACTTAACAGATCCTGTTTTTTTTCACATACGACCAGACGCACATTCGACCCATAATGGGTGTGGGTCGTCCGTTTCCAAGAAATACAGGTTGCTCTATTTTGTTGCAAACGTGTGCAGGTCAGCAAATTCTGCCCCGTTGGTGTCTCTTCTAAGTCTCAATGCTAGCCCACAACATATTCTGTTTGACACCAAAGCCACCAAAACCGTTGGGAAAATCATACATTGGGCCTGTGCGAGAGACAGTAGCAGCGCGATCTTTGCAACGGTGTGCAGAAATTTGAGTGCACATGACAGTGGGTGAAAGAGGCTAGCGATCGTTTGTGGCCGTGGCGTACCGGAACGGAACGGAAGGAAAACACACACGCGCACGTCTCGATCTGCGACAATCGAAGCATAAAAAGGTCACCTCCCGGAAGAAGAGGGCTAACAGCAGCAGCAGAAGGGCTCTCGGCACGTCTCGGTCGGGGATCGGATTACTACAACTGAATCGCACATTTGTGGAATGTGACAATACACACACACACACACACACACACACTG